>ML661332.1:15984104-16252027 GCA_007570785.1 Antilocapra americana
TATATATATATATATATATATATATATATATATATATATTATTTTTCATATTCTTTTATGGCTTATTACAGGATACTGACTATAGTCCCCTGTGCTATACAGTAAGACCTTGCTGTGTATCTGTTTTATATGTAGTAGCTTACATCTTCTAATCCAAAACTCCTAATTTGTCCCTCCCATACCCCCTTTCCTCTTTGGTTACCAGAAATTACCATAGAACTCACAGTTCTGTCTGTGAAGCTGTTTCTGCTCCATAAATAAGGTCATTTGTTACATATTTTAGAGTCTACATACAAGTGGTATTATATATTTATCTCTCTCTTTCTGATTTACTTCACTCAGTATGATCATCTCTAGGTCCAGCCATGTTGCTGCAAATGGCATTATTTCATTCTTTTTATGGTGAATAAATGGAAAAGGAAGTGGCAACCCACGCCAGTATTCTTGCCTGGTGGATTCCATGGACAGAGGAGCCTGGCAGGCTACAGTCCATGGGGTTGCAAAGAGTCAGATATGACTGAGCTCACAGGACAGGACACTGTGAGTAATATTCCACTGTGTATACACATCTTCTTTATCCATTCATCTGTCAATGCATATTTGGGTTGCTTCTGTGTCTTGGCTATTGTAAATAGCGCTGTAATGAACACAGGGGTGCAGGTATCTTTTTGAATTAGAGTTTTTGTGGCATATATACCCAGGAGTGGGATTGTTGGGTCATATGGCAACTCTATTTCTAGGAGGATAGGGCTTCTTAATCTGGGGTTTGTGGAGAGGCTGCAGGGGGGTCTATGAGCCCCTGGAATTGTGTGTGTATCCTTAAGTAGATTCTCAAGAGTGACCCACTCCCTACACAGGTCAAGACCCACGTGTGTAGGGAAGAAGGTTGTTTCCCCAGCATTGCGTCTGGACTCTGCTGAGAGAGGTCAGGCCTCAGGACCTCCCAATCTTAACCTAACCCTGACTCTGCCCAGGACCCCAAACCCTCCCAACTCTATGTCAAGGAGCTGACCATTCCTGGCAGCAGGCGAGGGTACCGAACACTTCCTGTCTGGTGGTGCGGCTGCCCGGCAGGGGTGTGCCACCCACAGTCCCGGCCCCTAGAGCAGCTTTAGCTGTATCAGCTTAGGATGGTTCTGGGAACTCTGCAGCTGCCACTATATCTGGGAAGTCACCATGGAGGAGGGGCAGAACTCAGGGTCAGGGCCTGGGCAGCAGGATCTGAGGGTCAGATCCACACTCGAGGGCTCCCTGAGTGCAGCAGCTGGCAAAGGGGCACCTTTCAATGCCAAGTCCTGCCTCAGCCTCCTCCCACCCCTCCCCTCAGCTCAGAAATGCTGTGTGTATTTTTCTCTCCATCTCCCTTCCCCCTACATCTGCATTCATTCATTCACTTGTTCATGTCCTTCGTTTATTCTTGGGCACCCAGAAGAAGGATCAGAGAATGGCTGGGGAGCACCAGGCTCTTATGTCACCAAGCTGGGCTGGAGGGGGCTCTCGGGGGGCAAGGGATGGGGAGAGGAGGCCAACAGAGACCATGGGGCCAGCCAGGGTCCTCCCCACAGCTCCCCCAGATGTCAGAGGTGGGGCCCTGCAGGGAGACAGGGGCTGAGCCCATGGCTGTAACCCCCTGAGCTGAGCTACACAACATGTCAGGAGTGGGTTGGGGGTCATGTGGAGATTCGTCATCAAGGGCTCTGGAGCTCAGAACAGGAAGTCGACTGGAAAAATGTACCCAATGAATCTCCAGCATCAGTGGATAGGATGTACTGAATCCTCAGTTGTGCCTCAATTTCCTCATCTGTAAAATGGGGACACGTTGGGGTCAAAAGTCTAGAAGGGGGACTTCTCTGGTAGTCCAGAGGTTAAGAATCCACCTGTCAATGCAGGGGACATGGGTTCAGTCCCTGGTCTGGGAAGATTCCACATGACATGGGGCAACTGAACTGGTGCACCACAGCTACTGTGCCCATGCTCCAGAGCCCACGAGCCACAGCCACTGAAGCCCACGTGTCCCAGAGTCCACTCTCCACAATAAGAGAAGCCACCGCAATGAGAAGCCTGCGCATCCCATAGACAGTAGCCCCCACTCACCACAGCTAGAGAAAGCCTGTGTGCAGCAGTGAAGACACAGAGCAGCCAAAAACAAAATATAAAAATAAATCCATAAAATTGAAAAAAAGTTTTAAGTATAGGAGGATTAATGTGAGAAATACGTGAATTAATTCAGTAGCATGGCTGGTAATAACCTTGACCCTGGGTTAGCACTGGGTCCCTGTGTTCATTACATGATTAATAATCGAGGGGGCCTATGGTGAGTGTGGGTCATAAACTCAGGATTATGGTCAATCCAATTAGCAAGGGTCCTGAAAACAGCTTCTCAAGTGCTTGACACCTGCTCAGTGCTCCCTAACCCTGGCCACAGTCTAGATGAGAGAGACGGAGGTCCCCACTGGGAGAACCTTCCACTGTGACAGGTCCTGGCTGTGTGCCAGGCACTCACACTTTCTCTCATTTGCTCCTTACAACATCCCTTTGAAGAAAAAATTCTTGCTCCCCTTTCAGTGAGAGGAGAAACCGAGGCTGGGCGGGAAACTGACTCGCCCAAGGTCACACAGCCAGAAGCAGCAGAGCTGGTACTTAAACTTAGTTTCCAGGCTCTGCTCCCCCCAGATGCTTCTGCAGCTCCATGAAAACGGTGCCTGAGGGCCTCTGGATGCTGCCCCCACCACCCCAGGGCCCTGAACCCCCTCAGCTCCGTTTTCTCATCTATTTCTTAGAGCCTGTCGGGCCTCAGCCAGGCCCTGGGGTCCACCCCTCCTGGACTCCTTGGCCACTGTGGTCTGCGTGCTGCCCCTCCTTCTCTCCAGGCCTTCACCGCAGGAGCGCAAGTGTGTGTCCGGAGGGAATGTCGAGGGTAGAGGGGCTCCGCCTGGAAGGACTCACCCTCCAGGTCGGGCCATTGGTGGACCTGGACATCCAGGGCTGATAGAGAGCACAGGGCTGGCGAGGGAGCCAGAGGACCCGCACACTGGGTTGTCCCCACCACGGTGCCATCCACACACACCCCGCAGCCTTCTACCCTCAGCCTCAAACTCCACCTGGCAGGCCCCTTGTCTACAAAAGGCAGTCAGGCGGCTGTCGACACTGCACTTCCAGGCTCAGCCCACCCCCCTAAACTGTCCAACAATGGCCTACTGTCCTGCCCAGGGCCCTGACACAGCCCCAGGCCGGGGGCCACAGGAATGCGGAGAAAGGTCCTGGCTGGGCTTGAACTCCTGCTGGCTGTGCTGCCTTTGTGCTGTGTGACCTTCGGCATTTCATCGCCCTCTCTGAGCCTCAGTAAAAAGGAATCTCAGGAGAGAGATCTCTCCTCCTCCTGGCTCTGCCCTCCTGTGGGATTCTCACCCCAGGGAGAGAGTTGGAATCCTTGGGTCTTGATTCAAACATCACCTTCTCAGACTCTCCCTGACCCCTCACCCCCTTCACACACACTTAAAATTGCCCAACACTTCCCATCCTACACCCTTGCTTCCTTTTTGCCCCACTGCAGGGGTCATCACCTGCAGATACACTCTCTTACCTACTTATTTGTGTTTATTTACTGTCTCCCCAGCTCCAGTGTCAGCTTCCTGGGGGAGTGAGGGTGGTGTGTCCCTCCGCGGGCAGCAGGTGCTCAGCAAATAAACATTTGCCGAGGGTGTGACGGGTGGGGAGGGGTCGGTGTGTAACAGGCGCCTGCGGCTGGGGAGGGGGTGAGGGAGTGGGTGCTGCAGGTGTGGGGTGCCGGGTCAGGGCAGGATGGGAGGGGGCACCTTTTGGCCTGGGCGGTGCCAGCGGGGCAGTGACGGTGGGTGGGGGGGTCTGAGTCCTTGCGGGGCGGGGGGCCCTTCCCAGGACGTGCCCCCATCCTCTCCTCTGGCCAGAAGGAGCCGCGGAAGGAAGGCAGCCTCCCGGTCCACCACCCCCACCTCCCCGCTGTCCCGCTCGGAAAGCGCGGCCCAGATAAGGTGGGTAAATTTCAAAGGGGCTGATAGGAGGCCCGGGACACTGCCAGCGGCCTCCCCGACTTCCCACCCAGCCCCCAGGACGGCCTGCGAGCAAAACAGGTTCGATTGTGCTCTTATCTGGCTCTGCGGTTTGGTCGGCCCGCGGCCCCGCACTAATGGGGGAAAGGCGGCGATTCTGGGCGCGGGAGTGACGCGGGCCGCCGCCCCCACCCCCCACGACGGCGGGCCGGGCCGGGAGGGGCAACCGATGCCCCGAGGTGGGGGAGCCGGGCCTGGCTGGGGCTCCTGGCTCCCGGCCTCCGCGCCCTCCGCCTGCCTCAGTTTCCTCCCTGCGATTTAACCCGGGCCGTGGATAGGAGACGTGCTGCCTCGCAGGGCCGTGGGGACACCGCCGTGAGTTAAGCGCGCAGGGAGCCAGGGTGAGTGCTGGGCAGGAAGGCCTGGGAAGCGTGGAGCGGAGGCTCCCAGCGGCAGTCAGGTCCGCCGTGGGCCCCGGGCCTCATCCCCTTCCTCTCCCTGCCCTCTGCTCCAGCCGCACTGCCTCTGGCTTTGCTTCTGCCTGGAATGCCTACAGGTAACTCGGGGCTCTCGTTTTCACCTCCGTCATGTTTTTGCTCAGATCTCACCTCTCCAAGGAGGCCTGCCCTGACCACCCTGTTTCACGTTGCCCCCTGCGTCCCACCCAGCATCCCCGAGGAGCTGTTTTTCACAGAGCACATCAGCCCCTAGCTGATGTAATTCATGATGCTATGTAATTCACTCCTTTCCTGTTGACCATCTGTCTTTCTCCTCTAAAATGGAAACCAACCAAAGGTCGCTGCTGTACCGGGGAGCCCTGCCTGGCCCACAGTAGGCTTGCAGTCCATGTGTGTGCAGGGAATAGATTCTGATGGCAGAGATCCAGCCCGGGACCAAGTTGTATCTTGGGTCATCACCCTGCTCTACCATCGCAGGGGCCTGGCAGGGGAGAAGCGGATGTTTCATGTGTATGTATGTATGTCCTTGTGTCGTCCGTGTATGTATGTCCTCTCTGACCTCCTGGGAGGCCTGCAAGTTTCCCCAGGCTTTTTCCAGCCCATCTCTGGCAGGAGCCCTGTGTGACTCTGTTCCCAGGGAAGCTCTTGAGAGTTATAGTGAGACTTCCTCAGCTGCATCCCAGGTGTGAATCGGTGATGGGGTGGATGGATGAGGCTGTAGACAAGAGTGTGTTGGGGGGTGGGCACCAAAGACCTTAGACACAGAGAAGACTGGTCCATCTGCTCAGCCTCTGTTCAGAGGGGAATGTTTGGGGAGGAGGAGGGATGGCATTGGTGAGGAAAAGCTTCTGGCATCTCCTGTCAGTTTTTCCCAGAGTGAAGAGGGTCATGCATACAGTAGGTATTCGTGAAACCAGTGAACCATAGATGGCTAGCCTTGGGAGAGATGCTGGAGGTCATCTGGGCCCTCTGAGGCCACCAGGCCTTGAACTTCTCCAGGACAGACTGTGGCCGGCCACCCTGCCCCTTGTGCCCATACAGGGCCTGGCACAGAGTAGGTGCTCAGTGAATACCTGCTGGCCTGCCCGGAGCACCGTGTCACGGCCCAGGGGCCTTGCGTACTCCAGGTGGTGGGAATCCTTGGATATGTGGGCCTGAGGACACAGAGCCCCCGCGCCTGACCCCTGTCTATTCCTAGTCCCCTTGCCCACTGTCCAGCTGTAACACATGTCCTGGGAAGAGATCGCCAACAGACTCAGCCCAAATTCTGCCTCTTCCGCTTGCCAGCCTTGACTTTGGAGCTGGTGAGAAGGTCAGTGAAGCCCCCAGGTGCTTCTCAGTGAGATGAAATAGTGCATGTCTCCCTACATAAGCACGCTTGGGGTCTGGACTCATATGCCACCCTACTATGTCCTTAAGCCTGTTCCCTAGCCTCTCTGGTCTCAGGGGCTTCCTCTGGACCACACATGCTGGGTGTCTCTGGGTCCCACAAACCAGGCTTCCTGCCCACCCTGCCCTCACTGGGTGACCCCATCTGGGTGACCATCCCCAGACTCTGCAGCAAGGGAGCCCCTCCCCAAGCCATTTCCCTTCTCATAGCTGGAGCCTGGGTCAGGGCAGGGCCTGGTGTTAACCAGGCGGGGGAGGGCAAGGACCCACTGGCAGCCCTGTCTCTCTGTGACTGACATGGGTTCCCCCTTTGTCTTGACTATCACCCCCAGGCTGCAGGTCCTAGGAGAGTGGGACCCAAGGACATGGGAGCAGCAGTCTATTGACCAACTGACCAACAGACAAAGACAGACTGCCCTTTCCAAAGTACATCTACTTCCTTTCTCAGTTTTTCATCACTCATCACAAGCAGGATCAGCAGGGCAGGTGTTATTTCCATTTCTCAGGGGAGGTGATGGAGGTCCAGACGGGGCCAGGGGCTGGCAACACCAAGCCAAGCCCTGGGCCCTGCCTGCCATCCATGCTCTTGACTCTCTGATGGGCTTGGATGCAGGAAGGAAAGCTCTGGAGCCAGGTGTTCCAGAAATCACCATCTGTGTTGAGTCTGAGGCTGCTTGATCTGGGCAAAGTCCCTGCCCTCAAGGAGTTAGAGTCTTGGGAAGGAAAGAAACACTGGAAAACAGAGCACAAAGAATTGGGACATGTGGGGTCTGCAGGGGCTGGAGGGGACATGAGAAAACTCTCTGGCGTAGAGAGCTCTTGAGTTGGGACTCAAAAGATGAGGATTCTTTCAACTGCAGTGGAAGAAACTCTACTCCATTTGAACAACAGAGAAAAGGGCTTTCCTGGTTCATCCGGGTGTTTGGGGGCAATGGTCCCACCAGGTTCCTTCTCTGGCTGGCAGAGCCCACAGCCCAAGGGGGTGACAGCTCCCAGTGTACACGCTCAAGCCTGAGAAACCCCAGTGGCTGGAGAGAATGTTATCTCAGTAGGTCAGAGAAAAGTTCCAGGATGGAGTGGGTGTGTGTTGGACCCCAGGTCGGCAGCGGGTGGTTGTGAGAAAGGCATCGCCCATAGTGGATGGGTGGGGGAGAATAGGAGGGAACAGATTTTGCCCCTTGAGGAGCTGGCCTGAGGGGGACTGAAGGGGAGACCAGCCTTGGGGAGCTGTGGGCAGGAGACAGAAACTCTAGTAGGCCCAGTGAGCCGTGCCAAGGACCTGGGACTTGATCCCAAGTGAACAACATGGCTAGTAAGAGGGTACTATCAGGTATAAGGTGATCAAGGAAACTTCAGATATGAGCTTATGTCTGATCCCCATCTATGACCTTGGGCAAGATGTTGTAACATCTGGGCCTCAGTTTCTTCACCTGGAAAATGGGCATAGTAACTTACCTGGAAGGGCTGCTATGGGGAATAAGACCTGGCTTTGTGGTTGGTCATCAGCAAGGCCCTGGGACAGGGTGTTGAGGTTTGCAGAGCACTTTCACAACCTTATCTCACCCCTCACCACAACTCTATGCTTCCCTGATGGCTCAGATCGTAAAGAAACCACCTGCAGTACAGAAGACCTCAGTTCAATTCCTGCGTTGGGAAGATTCCCAGGAGAAGGAAACTTTTAGTTTTCTTGTCCACTCTGGACAATTCCATGGACAGAGGAGCCTGGAGGGCTACAGTCCGTAGGGTCGCAAAGAGTTGGACATGACTGAGTGACTAACACTAACTAACTAATACCACAGCTCTGAGAGTTCCTCAGAGACACGGGGAGGGAGTTCGGTAGGTTCCAGCCAAAGTTCAAAGGTGGAAGGTGACAGAACGAGGGTGTGTATGTGGGTCAAAGCCTGAGCTGGTGTCACAACACCATGCTGGTGTGGTCTGTGTTACCCAGAGTCCCTTATTTGGCCCTCCCTTCCCCTGGAGCCCACAGGCAGGTTTGCCCCAGGTGAGCACCAAACCTGCCTTGAACCCACCATTGACATCCACCCAAGCAGCCTCTTAGTACTGTGGTCCATGAACCCCAGCTGAGTGGATGGAGGGTCCTCTCCTTACTCCCTCTTAGGTCTTTCCAGCCTCCAAAGGCAGCTTTGTTTCCTCATTTCAGGCCTGGGTGGGTATAATCACTGTCCATTCTCATCATAGCTTAGCCTGGTCCATCCACTCAGGCCCACCATTCCTGGGGACACCTATGAAGTGCTCCTGTGGGCCCAAGACAAAGCGGTACCAGCATTCAAGGAGCAGCCTTCCCAAGGTCAAGGTTTTCTGTGGTATGACCAGTTCCCTTCTCAGTGCCACCCAGCAGTGAAATGTCTTCCTGGCTGCAAGAGTATTCTGTCTTCATCTATCTACCCATCTTCGGGTCTGTCTCATATAGCATCAGGCTTGGCTTTGAGTAATAAAGACACCACTTAACAAAAATCAAAGGTCTGTTTCTCTCATAAAAGTCCTGAGGCATGCAATCCAAAGCCAGTGTGGAGATCTTATGCAGTCCTCAAAGACCTAAGCTCCTTCCAGCTCACTGCTCCACCATTTTGTTTTCATGGTCCAAAATGGCAGCCAAGACTCCAGCCATCATGGCTGCATCCCAGGCAGTAACACAGAGGAAGGATAAAGAAGAAGGAAGTAAACCATACATGCTAGTTTACTTTTTTCTTGATAGTTTATTTTTAAGAAAGATTCGTAGCAAATGACATATGACACTGCTACTTGGTCACAGTCACATCTAGCTGCAAGGGAGTCTGAGATAGTCTTAATTCTAGGTAGCCAAGTTCCCAGGTACAGTAGGAGTTTGTTTATTGAGGAAAAGAGAATGGACATTGGGGCTAACTATCTAGGACACCCCATCCATTCAATAAGCATTTAATAGATACTCCCTGTACTTACCCATGTTACAGTACTTAGAATGTGATTAATACCTTAGCGTCTCATGAGTGATAAACTGTGCCTGGCACTTAGTAAGTGCTCAGTGGCCGTTACTATTAGTGCTGATATACACACAAGCTTTTGGGAGAATGGAGAGAAGGTCCTGCCTGGGAATGTTGGAGGTCTTTCTTTTTTTTCTTGGTTCTGGAAGGCTGGGATGGTTGACTGTAGTCTTTTTGGAAACTCATGTTACCTCTCCAATCTCCATTCCATCCTACCTCAACCTTCTGAGGGAAATGACTCTGATAATTCCTCCTTACCAAGATGCCTGTGATAGTTAACAGCTAAATACAGGCTCTCCAAGGTGAAAAGTGCAACCATATGGAAGAGAATTCTGGCATCAGTTACGGTGAGGGGGCTAGTTCTGAAGACCTCGGAATCTTCCTGAAGCCCCAGAAAAATCATACTGTAAGTTGTCACACAATTGTGACTGTAGTCACACAATTACTTCTGAAATGGGAAAATAACAATAAATACTCTCTAAAATGCCTCCATCTGACAGCGTGGGGGTTGCAGATGCCAGGTGCCCTTCCAAGGTGATTCAAAGCAAAAGGCCCTGGAGGGCAGGGCAGCCCTCAACCCACCTGGCAGGATGAGGAAGCTGAGAGCTCGGCTACGTGGCCTCGCTTGGTCTCTCGGAGGTGGAGGAGCCTGGGGCTGGAGCTTCTGTGCCTCCCTGCACGGGGACTGTGGAGAGCCAGCTGCTGCTGGCTGAGCGCCACTCCAGTCCTTCCTGGGCACCAGGGTATGCCAGGCCTGTGCCAGGCCCTGTGGGTCACACAGAGCACAGGGTGGGCAGGCCTGTGGGCCTCGGGTCTCTTTCCCCAAAGCTCTCTCCATCCCTGACCCGGGGAGGCAGACAGCACCTCCTCCAGGAAGCCCTTGCTGGCTCCCTCTGCCAGATGCCCACTGTCAGTGTTCCCCCGCACCCCTCCACTGGGCTTTTTCCAGTGCTGCCTGCTCATCTGTTCCCTGCCCTCAGCTGACCCTACTCGTTATAACCCCTGTACCTTGCATGTAAGATGAACTCAGTAACAAGTGTATCAACTATTGAATGAGTGAGTGAGTGAATGCGTGAATGTGAGTGAATAAATGCATGAATGTGTGACTGAATGAGTTCCCGGGCTGCCAGGGAGTGGTTCCCCCAGCGAGGAGGGGGAGGCCTGCAAGGGTTAACCAGGAGTCCGTCTGTGGTCTGAGGTAAGCAGGGAGCGTATTTGTTCAGGTAAATAAGGAAGGATTACTTATAATGGGAAATCAGGCTCCGGCCAACTCTTCATCTCCTGCTGCCTAACTTCCTCCCAGCACATTCCTGCACTCTGCCCGCGTCCACGCTGCCCCGCAGACCCGGTCCCCTGAGCCCACCGTGGCCTCCCTTGTAAGCTCCCCTGGTTGGGTCTCGCCACAGTGCCAACAAGTGGCCCTGAGCTGGAGGCAGGGGGGCTCCCTACGGGGCGTGCAACCCTGAGACCTCAGAGAGCCTCCCGTCGAGGGTGGCCAGGCCCCCGGCGGCCCGCCCGAGTGCCACCTCTGCCCTCAGTCCTGCTGCCTCCCGGTACCACCGGCGCCCCAGATGCCTGGCTGAGACTCAGCAGTGGTCCCAGCTGCCCGCTCCTCCCCCTGGCTCCTAAGGTTGGTGCCGCCACGGACAACTCCTTGGGCACCAGGCAGCTAACGGGTAAGTCTGGGGGGGGCAGTGTCCTGCCATAGGGGCTTTCCCCTGCCAGCTCTGGGGTGATGATGGGTGGTGGAGAGAGCTTTCAATGCCAGTCTCCCAGGTGTTGATGACCCTGATCTTGGTCCCTAACCCTCAGAAGCCCCTGATCCCTGTGCATGCTGTCTGCCCAGTCTGCCCTCCCAGGCTGGCCCCAGAGCCCAGTTGAGACCCCGGCCTGGAGAGGTGCCCCATGTCTGTGATGAGCCCGTCTGGGCTCCACACTAAGGCCACCCTGCCGAGCCTGAGGGGAGGCGACTCTGCAGGTGCGGAGCCTCGGCCCCAAGACCAGGCCGGTTCTGCTTGGCTAGTGAAACACAAGCAGGCTTTCTGTGGCTGCCAGCACAGCCGCTCTGCCAGGGGCAGGGTCCCTCAGCCTGGTCGTGAGTGGGCAGGGCCCTGCTGGAGCCTGGAGGCTCCGAGTCAGGGCCAGGGTCTGCAGTTGGAGCAGAGGCTACGGTCCTAGAGCCAGGCTTGGGTTGGGGGGCGGTGGGCGTGGTGAGCATGGGAACCAGGGGGTCTGAGTGATTGCCTTGGGTCCCTGGGAGGCACAGCACCTCTGGGCACATGGGGAAAACAGTGCGGGTGAGGGCAGAGGGACCTGGAGGTGCCCCTTTCTAGGACTTGCCAGGTGCCTCCAGTGAGGAGGGAAGGAACTGGGTGGTGGGGTGACAGCATGGAGGCCTGAAGGGTCCCGGTGGCTGGAGTCTCTCTCGGAGCTGGACAAGGTGTGTGTGCGCATGTGCAGGCTTGCATGCGGGGCAGGGGCAGCGCCCTGAGCTAGCCCCAGGCCCCTCTCGCCTCCAGCTGGGCCCACCCAGCAGCCTGCACCCAGGCCTCAAGCAGGCTGTGCCCTGCCTGACATCCATGGCCTTTCTGCTGCTCTTTAGCTAGGGCTGGGACTTGGCCTCACTTCCTACCCCTACCTCCCCGATAAACAGCTTCACAGGCTGCCCCAGGACCCAGGTGGCAGGCTGGAGATTACCCATCAGACAAGGTGCCGAGGCCAGGGCTCAGCTCAGCCAACCAGTCCTCTCACCCCCATCTACTGTGGGGAGAGCCGGAGCCAGGGACTCCC
Source organism: Antilocapra americana (assembly GCA_007570785.1). Lineage (NCBI taxonomy): Eukaryota > Metazoa > Chordata > Mammalia > Artiodactyla > Antilocapridae > Antilocapra > Antilocapra americana. The sequence goes on from ML661332.1 coordinate 15,995,751, forward strand.
CTCCCAGCTGCTCAGAGCTCCCCCAAAATTCAGAATTCGGAGCTCCTGGGAGGTTGGGGTGCAGAGGAGGTGGTCTCTCCTGCGGTCAGGGACCACCTGCCCCTTTGAGAGCCTAATAGGCACCATGAGGGGCCCAGAGCTGAGAACTCAGCCCCTGCCAGACTTGATATTGTGTTACTGATTATAAAACACTTTGGCAGATGCCATGTCACTTGGTTGCCACAAGCCGCTGGATTACACAAAACTTCTCTTGTCAACTGAGCCTGAGGAAATAGGCTGGAACTCAGTAGGTGCTCAATCAGTGCTCAGAAAGTGTGACCCTGGCAGTGAGTGGAAGGACCAGGAGAACCCACTTCCTGCCACGGAGGTGGTTGCAGGAAGGGAATAACCCTGCGACAAACTAGAGCACAGCTGTGTACTGACCACCTCGGTGCAGCTGGAGTGTAACTGGCCCTCTGGCGCAGGGCAGGAAGGGGCAGATCAGAACCCTCAAGGTGTGACCTCAGGCAAGTCACTCTGCCTCCCTGCACTTGCAGCTCCTTGTCTGTGAAATGAGAAGGTTAGACAAGGTGGCCTCCCCTGTGAAAGGAAGCTTCATGGAAGAGGCAACCTGGAGTGGGGTTTTGAGGGCTGTATAGGAGTTGGTGGAGGCAGGCTGGCTGGTGGGATTTGTCGCTTTGTAAACTTGTGTGCTTTCCTAGTCTGGTCTCCTAGGCTGAGGTCAGGGGAAGTGGAGGCCTCTGGCTCCAGCTCCTCCTAGAGGCCGGGGAGGAGTGAGTGAAGACAGCAGCTGCCCTGGACCGGTCTAGGGAGCAGGCTGACCTTGGGGCAAGGTCCAGACCTCTCCCATCACCATTTTCAACTCTTCCCCTAGACTCCACCCTTTGGCCCTGCCCCTCCGTCCAGCATCACCACCTGCTTCTTCCTTTGTTCCCCTCACTCTTCACCCTGTTACCTTCCCCACCTCTTCTCCAGCCCTGTCCTCTCACCTGCCACCTTCACGCTTGCTCAGCCCATTGTAATTCACAAGGAATTTCCATCCACTGTCCCCCTCAATCTCCACAACCCCTTTAAGACCTGCTCTTAACAGCCCATTCAACAGACATTCAACTGAGTTTCTTGCCCCACTGCCAGAGCTAGGGTTGGGGCTCAAAACAGTGTGGGACCCTCCCCTGCCCCCACCCCGCCCCCACCCTGTTCCATGCCCCACCCTGTACCCCCAGCCAAGAGAGTGGCCTGTCAGGTGGAGCAACTCTTCCCAAAGCAAACTTTGCACAAGCTGAGTTGCCCTGGGCCCTTCCTGACATTTAATGCCAGGCTCCTTCCCCTGCCTCGTTTGCATGTTCCTAGTCCAGGAGGTGCCCCCTGCCAGATTCTCCTCTCCCACCTCTCAGGGGCTCCAGACTCCTCCGGGTCACTCCTCCTAGGCCAGGGACTGGAGGGGGACTCCACGGAGAGAGAGGTAGGCCAGAGCCCTCCCTGGGCTCTAGGAAGGGCTGATGAGGTCCGTCCGGGACCGCCAGAATCCAAGGGGCCCTTCCTTTTCGCTCCAGCTCTGGGGTTGAGGAGAGGGGTCTGAGGGTGACCGCCTGGGTTAGGGTCCCAACACCTGCACCTGGTGAGGGGAGGGGCCCAGGTCTCTGCTCTCGGGGCAGCGAGTTGGCCTGAGGGCTGCTGGGGCCAGTGCTTCCTGCCTCTGATGTCCAACCCAAGTCAGCCTGGCAGGCGCGATGGAGGTCATGAGGCCACAGACTCCAGACAGTGTCTGGGCCAGAAGAGCCCGGGGAGCTGACTTACCTCCTGGGAGAACAGAGGAGGAGACTGAGGCCAAGGAGACCAGGGGCTGCCCAGGGCCTCAGATACGGTGGAAACAAAGCCGATTATGAATCCCCATCTCCAGATGTGGAGGCCTCAAGTTCTTTCCAGGCCTCGCAGGCCTTTGAAGCAAACTCGAATACAAGGGAGAGCTTGGGGCTGAGGGGGGTCCCTGTACCTGCAGGCTTCAGGCATCCATGCCACCCAGACCCCCCAACGTGGCTTTCATGGGGCTGGCCCTGCAGGTAGCCTAAGCAAGGCAACAGGGGGTGACCCTTGAAGTCGGGAGGTGCCAAGACTTCAGCAGGAAAGAGGGCGGAGCTCAGTCTTGACTTCCATAGCCTGCCCAGTCACCATGGCACATGCCCCCAGGCACTCACCGCCCTTGCCTGTCAGGTGGGAATGATCCTGGCTGCCCCAGGAGACCGCAGGGGAGCCCAAGCAGTTTATTTATTTGGCCTTCACCTTGTCCCTGGAAGGGCTGGAAGTGGTGTCAGTGAGGCGGAACGGGAAAGGGGGTGCAGGAAGTGGATGCCTGTGATCCCCACGCAGGGGAGCAAATGGGAGGTGGCGCTGATACATACTCACGCCTTCGGGTTCTGACTGCCCATGGGAACTGTGGGCAACGCAGAAAGCAAAGTTGCTCTTTGCGACCCCTTGCCCTGCAGCCTGCCAGGCTCCTCTGTCCATGGGATTAAGAACACTGGAGTGGGTTGCCATCTCCTTCTCCAGGGGCTCTTCCCGACCCAGGGATCAAACCTGGGTCTCCCGCATTGCAAGCAGACGCTTTTACCATCTGAGCTGACCACAATTCCTTGATGTCCCCCGACTCTTTTTGTTTCCTGCCCCCCCATCCTCCTGCTGCTTGGCCCTGACCCTGCTCCCAAGTCTCCCTAGGCCTGTGGGCTGGCTCTCCAAGTTAAATCTCCCCAAGTCGAACTTCTGCTCCTGCAAGTTGCTTCCAGCTTGTTCCTTTCTTTCTTTTACGTTGGCTGTGCTGTGCGGCATGCGGTATCTTAGTTCCCTGACCAGGAATCGAACCTGTACCCTCAGCATTGAAAGCCTGGAATCCTAGCCACTGGATCACCAGACAAGTCCCTAGATCTAGCTAGTTTGAAGAGCAGTCTCAGAGGGCAGGGGAGCTGCATTTTCCTGAGAGTGTAGCACCTGTCCTAGGAGCAGTGAGGGGGCTGGATGGGGGCAGTGGGCAGGGCGGGAAGGGCCTGTCTAGGGGAGCAGGAAGGCTGAGGCCAGAGGCAGGGAGGCTTCAGGCCACAGCAGGCGGGCCCTGGGTGCTGGCCTGGGCAGGCCCGGCTTCTCTCCAAGGTGCTGACCGACTGACTCGGGATTGAGGGGAACAGGCCCACGTGGCCCCTGCCCACTCTGGTGCGTGGCTCCCAGGGCCACCGGGGCCCCTTGATTCAGACCCATTCATGTGGACCCAGAGGTTCCGATGGAGGGAGGGAAGGGCCGACAGAGGTGGGGGAAACCAGAGGCGGTCTGCCCCCAGGTGCTGGAGCGAGGAGACTCTGGGCGGAGTGACAGGCCTGTCACACCTTGCCCCAGCCCCTCCCCTCTCCTCACAGGGCCTGCAATCCTGGGTCCTGGGAAGACTAAGGTTGTGTCTCAGGATAGAGATGGGGGTTCGGGCATACTTACCCACCTCCCACAACCCCATTGGGGGTAAGATCTGAGCAGTATGTGAGAAACAGTCTCCACCCTCAAGACCGCCCAGGGCCTCAGTAAAGAACTCCCTGTGACTCCCTGGGGCTATGGTTTCAGGAGCTGTCTGAACATCTTTCTAGTGTCCCGGTGGCCCCGAGGGGCAGGAAACAGCTGCTGTAAATCTCTAACTTTAGGTCCCCCTGCCTACTCTCCCCTCTCTGTCTTCCTGGGAGACCATGAGGTGTGGAGAGAAAGGGCCAAGGTGGTAATCCCTCTGGCTGCAGCCCCGTGAGTCTGCCCTGTCTCAGACCTCAGCCTCCACCAGCTGTTACCAAACTTCTTTGTCTGTCAGAGCCAGTGCCTCTTGGGCAGGAGGGAACCAGGACACACTGAGCCTTAATCCAAAAAAGATCAGCTCGAGGTTTGGGAGCTGGAGGCATCGCTTAGGAGACGGGCAGCCCCTCGGGCCTGGGCTGTCGGCAGGGACCGGGAGCTGGCAGAGCCTGGATTTGTTGCAGGACCCTAGGGTGCAGTGATCCAGGCTCTGCTGTGTGACTACGGATACCTCCCGGCCATTGTCTGAGCCTCATTTTCCCAGGGTCCCCATGCGGAGACCATCACCCATGAATGTACTCATGGCTGAACCAAACAGGTGGCGAGAGCTGAAAAGTCAGAGGAGGGAGCGACTGAGGAGAACTTTGGGCTGAGCTGTGATGAGAAGGAAGGGGCATCGTGGACAGGGGTACAACGGAAACAAGAGAAAATAGCCATGTCACACCCACAGCTCAGGGTTCAAGGGAGAAACACCATTCCCATCAGAGCCTGGATAGGTGCTTTGCTCCAGACCCTGCCCCAACCGGTGAATAAATCTGTTTCCTACTCTGGGCTCTGAGCTCTAACGCTCAGAGGTGGGCAGCAGCCCCTGGGATCAGGCAGGGCAGGCGGTGGGGAGCCATGGGAGGTTCTAGAGCCCAGGGCTACCCGATGAAAGGGTGTTGGAGGGAAACGAGCTTGACTGTGTGTTGGAGTAAGGGGATAGGAGGCAGGAATGGACTCTGGAGGACAAAGCTGGCCAGTCAGGAGGTGGGCAGGGCCCTGGGGAGACGGGACCAGCCAGAGCAGGAGCCTCAGAGGGCACGTGGTACAAGAGCAGAGACGGCCCATGGCCAGCTGGGCCCTCAGGCAAGCTGCACGACCTCTCTGAGCCCTACTGTCTACATCCACAAAACAGGGTGCCTGAGTCCCTGTGGGTAGTAAAAGGGTAATATGTACACAGGCTCTGGGCATAGGAGGTACTTGACGTGTGTTCTCTGCCCTCCCAGGTCCAGCCCTAGAGCCTGGAGAAGATATCAGAGTTGTAGATTGGGCACACTAGCCCCCGGCTCGTTGAGCAGAAAACCCAGGTGCCCTGGGCTGGGCTGAGCCTGCCACACTACGTCCTACCTGCGGGCCACAGGCTCTTTCCTCCCGCCACATGGTTAATCATTAACTTCTTTTTCACCAGAGAGGTGTTGGAGCTGGGACCAAGCCTTGGTCAAGAGCAGGTTCCTTGGCATTTAGGAGCAAGGTGATGGGGGGCTGGAATGTGGGGTGTGGAGGAGAAGGAAGGAGGTCTCTGCTGGTGAAGGATCCCCAGTCCAGGAGCCGAAGACCTTTATCTGAGTCGTTCAGTTCTCTGCGCCAGAACTTCCCCACCACAGCACAGGGATGAGCACTAAGGCTCTCTCTGGAAGGGGGTGAAGGTGAGGGCTTCTGAAGTCGCTTGACCAATGTGTCAGGGATGTGTCGTCATGTCCTCGCCTGGCAGATGCTGCCCCCTGACCTAGCCATTCATCCTCATTGACCCCTCGCTCCACTGTACCCCCATCCTACCTGTGACTGAGGCCAAGCAAACAGAAGGGCCGCAAGGGAGGCAATTTCTACTGCCTGTTGGAAAAGATTCCGTCTCCCTGGCGCACAGCCCAAGGTGTTGGCAGGGACTGTCCTAACGTGGCAGGTCGGGGAGTTCTGGGGACGTGGATGGGGCGGGAGGCAGGCGGGGGGTGATGAGGGAAGGGTGGGGTTGAGGGGGCTCTCCAGGGGTGGGGCTCCCTGGGGGGTAGGGTGTGGGCACAGGCTGGGGTGGGGACCCAGGGCAGAGCGGGCTGTTGGCTCTGCTTGGGTAAATACTATGGGCCCACAGCACACACGTGTGTTTGCACAGAAGGACTTGAAATGATTCCAGGCCTGCCCTCTGTCCCCCGCAATCCTGGCCCCCCCATCCCTGCCCACTCCACCCCACCCCGACCTTTCCTTCCTTGTCACTTAAAGGAACTTGAAAGGGAGACTTGAAATGAAAGGGAACACCTTTCTTTCTTGCTGGCATTCTCTGTGCCACAGGAAGAGCAGAGCTGCCAAGTCAGGTTGGGTAGGTTGGGTACTGCACAAGGGTAAGGGAAAAGGGGGAGCTGAAGTTCCACTTGGGCTCCACTCACCAAGCCACACTACCCAGAGAGGAAAGGGCATTATTTTCTGAGTTGCATGCAGTTGCACTAGCTGCAGCCCTAGGTATAGAAGCCAGAAGCTTCCAAACGGGGCTCTTCTCTACCCTACCTACACATTGCAGCTGAGCAGGTCTACAGGGCTTCTAGTAAAGCCTCCCCCTCATACTGGTCAGGTGCCCTCAAAGCAGCGGTTCTCAAACTTGAGCCCCCATCACAAAGGGTCTGTTGAAACTCATTGCTGGGAAGTACCTGGCAATCCAGTGATGAGGACTCTAAACTTCCACTGTAGGGGGTACATGTTCAATCCCTGGTCAAGGAACTAAGTTTCCACAAGAGTGAGGTGTGGCCAGAAAAAAAGAAAGGAAATGCCTTTCAGGGCCTTCCTCCCCACCCCTGAGCTTCTGATTCAGTAGCTCTGATGTGGCCTGAAAATTCAAGTTTCTCTTGGGTTCCTAGGTGGTGCTGATGCTGCTGATCCATGCACATTTGGAGAACACTATTTAAAACATAAATACCCCCAAGAAAGGACACATGAACTTGCCCTTATCGGGTTTATCTGCTCCTTTCTGCCTTTGAGGATGACCCGCTGTGTTACAGGGAGCATGTATTTGTTGGTCATCTCCCACATCTGTCCTGATGTATTCTTGACTGTCAAGCCATGGAAGTATCCCAGGGACCCCAGTTCTTTGGTGTATGTACACCTTGCTCATCCCCTGCCTTTCCCAAACCTCCAATATGGGGCTCAGAGAAAAGGGTCTGGGGGTGGGAGGCAGCAGAGCCTGGGGACCCATGGGGAGGGAGGCCTCTAGTTCTTTGCTTTGAGGCCAAATGGTGCCCCCTGGGTGGCCTTGGTGGGACTGACTCGGGGGAGTGGGGGTGACTTGCCGAGGACCTCATTTGTCTTCGTGGGCCTGGGTCTTCTCTCCAGCCCCGGCAGCCATGAGGAAACTGGGCAGGTGGGCACCTCCCACCTGGGGAGCTGCAAGTTCCTCCAAGGCCCTGGGAGCTGGGAGAGGCAGCGGCAGCACCTTCTAGGGCAGGACCAGGCGGGACAGTGCCAGGAGCCTGGCCCTGAGTGGGGCTGGGGCCAGGCATACCCGTACCTGTGTTGCTGCGTGGCCGCCTCAGCAACGCTGGGCTGGGAATTTATCCATACTCCCCACACGACCCTGTGGGGCTTCCCTGGTGGCCCAGTGGTAAAGAATCCACCTGCAATGCAGGAGACCTGGGCTCGATCTCTGGTCCAAGAATACTCTGGTATTCTTGCCTAGGGAATCCCACGGACAGAGGAGCCTGGCGGGCTACAGTCCCTGGGGTCACAAACAGTCAGACACAACTGAGCGATTAAGCTCACAAAACCGGCCCTATGGGAGGGGCAGGGGGCCCGCCTCTCCGGTCTGGGAGGGGCTTCTCCCTGCTACACCCTCACTAGCTCCCTTCTGTCTTCACCTGGCTCATGGGAGATCATGGTAACCTTCTCTACCCTCTTCAAGGGCAGAACAAAAGCAAACAAGCTGTACCCCAGCAGAAAAGATTAGGAATCTGCCTGCAGCACAGCAGACCCAGGTTCTATTCCTGGGTCAGGAAGATCCCCTGGGTAAGGAAATGGCAACCCACTCCAGTTTTCTTGCCTGGAGAATCCCATGGACAGAGGAGCCTGGGGGGCTATAGTCCATGGGGTCTCAAGAGACAGACACGACTTAGCGACCAAACCACCACCACCACCACAGAAGGAGCTTCCTCAACCGGACAGCAGACTGGGATCTGGGTGGGGGGGCCGCCTGCCTTGTCCAGGCCTCAGTTTGTTCATCTGCCAAATGGAACTAATTGTGCCTTCCTTGTGAGGACTGAATGAGATCAAGCACCTCAGGAGATTGTTTTAAACAGGTTACTTGCATAGAAATACGCTGCTCCCAGCACCCCGGCTTCCCCTCCCAGCCACAAGGCCCGTCTGCCCAGCCCCATCTGAGCTGCCCAGTGACCCGGAAGCCCCGGCTCTCTCACAGGCCAGCCGCTGCCCACTTGGCTCCTCATCTCCATAACCAGCTTAGCGGCCCCTGTGAGGACAGGGAAGCACCCAGGGCCTGACTCTCCCTTCTCTTTTGTTTCTGTAGACACAGCCGCCAGCCCGAGCAGCATGGGCAGCGCCAGCCCTGGCCTGAGCCCCGGGCCCCCCGGCCGCCTCCTGCTGCCCCCAGACAGCGCGCTGCGGTCGGGCCTGGAAAAGGCGGCCGCAGGGGTGACGGGGCCCGAGCGGCGTGACTGGAGCCCCAGCCCGCCTGCCACCCCCGAGCAGGCCCTGCCCACCTTCTACCTCTCCTACTTTGACATGCTGTACCCCGAGGACAGCAACTGGGCGACCAAGGGCCCCGGGGCCAGCACGCGGGAGGAGCCGCCCAATGAGCCGGAGCAGTGCCCGGTCATCGACAGCCAAGCCCCGGGGGTTAGCCTGGACCTGGCTCCGGGCGGGCTGACCCTGGAGGAGCACTCGCTGGAGCAGGTGCAGTCCATGGTGGTGGGCGAGGTGCTCAAGGACATCGAGACGGCCTGCAAGCTGCTCAACATCACGGCAGGTGAGCCCCTCCTCTGCCAGCAGAGGCCACCGGGAGGGGCGAGGGCGCCGCCTGGCCCACAGTGGTCACCCCCAGAGATGCTGGTGCTTCTCAGCCCCTAACTCAGCAGGGCGGGCCTGGGAGCCAAGGTTCTCAGCCTCTCTGCGCGCCGGCCACGCCAGCCTGCTGTCCCCACGTGGCAGGCACCGGAGCTCTGCACCGTCTGGCCCACTCTCCGCTCTCACACGGCAGTCCACGGTCCCCTGGTTGGCTCTGCTCCAGACTCTCCTGCCTCTTTGCTGTCCCTGCAACACTCACCCCTCAGGACCTTTGCATCTGCTACTTCCTAAATCCCGAGTGCTCTTCCCTCAAATATCTGCTTGGCTCACCCCTTACCTCCTTCAGGTCTTGACTCAAATAGCACCATCTCGATGAGGCCTTTCCTGACCCTTCTACTGAAACTGCTGCCCAGACCCCCACCTCTTATTCCTCCAACCTGCTCTGTTTCTCTCGTGGTTCCTACCATCCAGTATGCTGCATGTTTATCTTGTTCCCCCGACTGTGTCCCTCACTGGAATGTACATGCCCCGAGGGCAGGGATTTTTCACTTATTTCCTTCCCTGCTACATCACTAGCTTCTGCTTCCCCTGTAGCTCAGCGGTAAAGTATCTGCCTACCAATTCAGGAGATCACGGTTCCATCCCTGGGTCGGGAAGATCCTCTGGAGGAAGGCAAGGCAACCTCACTCCAGTATTCTTGCCTGGAGAATCCCCATGGACAGAGGAGCTTGGTGGGCTACAGTCCATGGGGTCGCCAAGAGTTGGACACGACTGAAGCAACTGAGTACGCAGGCACACACATGCCCAGCTCCTGGGATGGTACCTGTGATCAACACACGATCCCCTAATATGCCCATATACCTTATGTGGGGATTCAGCGTGGACACAGCAGAAAGGCTCCTCTGTTCATGAGGCTGACGTTACAGTGACGAAACAGACCATAGATAAATAGGTCAGTGTGTCTCTGGTCCAGAGGGGGCGCGGGCTCTGGGGAGGAGAGCCATCAGGAGCTGAGGCACCTTGTGTCTGGGGCCTGGAGGGTGTGGTTGCGGGGCTGATGCTGCCGGTTGAGGGGCTGCTGGGGCCCCCCTCCCCGGTCCGCCAGTGCCTCTCCAGCCTTGGGCACGTCTGATGCATCTCCTTGGCCTTCGGGCCCTGGCGTCTGAGCCTCCCACACAGGAAAGGTCCTCAGGCATCCTTCAGACTCCTTCTCCCCAGAGTCATCTGGGCCCAGCATCTGCCCCCCAGTAGTCTCAGCTGGGGCCCCCCTTGAGAAAGCCCCTGCTCAGGCCCCCCACCCCCAGTGGCCCAAAGCCTCAGCCAGCCCCCACCCCGGAGGGTTTCCCACGGTGCCTCCCGCCCCTGGCTGGGAGGCCCCTGCCCTGTGAACAATAGGGACAGAAACAAATGGCTTTGACCCGGGGGAGGAAAATGGGTTTATTAAGAGGGGGCAGGTCGGTCTGCAGGTCACCCCCTTAGAGCGAGGCGTTCACTTGGAGGCCCCATTGTGTCCGTGCCCACAGCTGGGCCCCGCCCGAGTGCCCTGCTGGGTTCACCCCGGGGCGGCTCCCCAAAGAGACGACTGGAGCCCAGCCAGGGACGCAGCTCCGGCCTCGGTCCCTTGGGCACCCCAGCCTTGCCCTTGGCCCACTCGATGCTCGTGTGCTGAGCACGCCCTGCCAGCCAGCCCTTTGTCAGGTGCTGGACAAGGGGATGAAGCCCCCTCTGTGTCTTAATTTGCTCCTCGGGTAAACCCTGGGTAAGGCAGCCGCTGGGGCTGGTCCCTGGTTGGGTTTTTCTCTGGTCCTTTGAGGGTTTCAGGCAGGCAAGAGGAATCTGGGAAAGAAAGAAGCTGGGGTGCCTCTGGTACAGTGTCACTGTCCCCTCCAGGGCTGGGGCTCCCCAAAGGGCCCTTTGGAGGGGCTGGAGGGGTGTGGGAGGAGCTGGGTCCAGGTGAGATGGAGGTGCAGAAGCTCCAGGCTACTTTGCCCTGAGCCGTGTTTGCTTCTGGGGCCCTTCATCCTTCCCCTCCTCCCCTCTCTTCTTGGGTAACCCCCTCCACAGAACCCCTCAAGCCTCTGTCTTGCCTGAAGGCTGTTCCAGGAGGTAATAGGTTCCCACGAGGGCTCCATCAGGGCAGAGGTGGCCCCCCCAGGGGCAGTGCCTTCAGGCAGACTCTGGGGCTGAAAGAGTGTGTCTCCCTCAGACCCTGTGGACTGGAGCCCTGGCAACGTGCAGAAGTGGCTCCTGTGGACAGAGCACCAGTACCGACTACCCCCTGTGGGCAAGGCCTTCCAGGAGCTGGGGGGCAAGGAGCTGTGTGCCATGTCAGAGGAGCAGTTCCGCCAGCGTTCGCCTCTTGGCGGGGACGTGCTGCATGCCCATCTGGACATCTGGAAGTCAGGTGAGTGGAGCACCCACCACCCCACCCCCAGGCTCCAAGCCCGGGACATCAGGGGGAGGAGTTAGGCCAGGATGCCTGCCCGCTGGGTACAGGGAAAGCAGCCCTTTGTCCCAGTCTGGGTTCCATTCTGAATCCCGACCCCACTGACCGCTGCCTCCCTGGATCCTGGGTGAGCCCTCCAGCCCCGACCCCCTGCTTGCCCTGGTCAAGGCCACAGAACCTAGGACAGAGCACAGGGCAAGTTAAAAGTATAAGTTAGACCGTGAGGATGCAGGACATTGGATACTCTGAAGTCCTCCTTCCTTGTCCTTGTAAAAATTTTGTTTGTGTTGTACTTCATTAAAGCAGAAATAAGGCAATAAATGTACAGAATTTTTTTAAAAAACAAACTGTGTGAACCACGGTATACCTTGGGGGGTGCCCCTCCCTCCCCCTCCCCCCCCCCCCCCCCTCTCCCCCCCCCGCCCCCCCCGCCCCCCCCCCTCCCGCGGCCCCCCCCCCTCCCCCCCCCCTCCCCCCCCCCTCCCTCCCCCCTCCCTCCCCCCTCCCTCCCCCTTCTCCTGGCCCTCCAATCCCCCTCCCTTGAGGCAACCACTGTGGCCAGTCTCTCAGGTACCTTGCCAAGTGAAGCCTATGCATATACAAGCAAGAGTGTCACTTCTACCCTTTCCTAACACGAATAGTATGAGTATCACGCTGTTCTGTACTGGACAGTATATCTTGGACCTTATTCGCCTTCGTTGTTTGCACAGCGGACCTATTTTTAATCTTTTTTTTTTTTTTGCGCAACTGTATGGCTTTTGGGATCTCAGTTCCCCAACCAGGGATTGAACCCAGGCCCTTGGCAGCAAACGCACAGAGCTCTAACCACTGGACTGCCAGGGAATTCCCTGAAGCTGCCATATTCTTTTTTTTAATTAATTAATTAATTAATTTTCGGTTGCCCTAGGTTGTCACTGCTGCCAGTCGGCTTTCTCTAGCTGTGGCGAGTGGGGGGCACGGACTTCTCGCTGCTGCGGCTTCTCTTGTTGCAGACCATGCATGGGCTGGAGGGCACGCAGGCTCTGTAATTGCGATACATGAGCTTAGCTGCACTGCAGCACGTGGGATCTTCCCAAACCAGGGATCGAACCTGTGTCCCCTGCTCCACGAGTCACGGCCCTGCTCCTTGGGGTCCAGGATGAATGGGGGGACAGATCCCACTCTCATGGCCCGATCAGAGACCAGTGTCCAGCCCCTAGCCCAGGCCTTTTGCCAGGGATTGGCAAGAACAGTGGGCAGAGCCAGGCTGAGAGCCGGGTGGTGGTGTGGGCAGAAGGTGGCTGCCTCCGCCTCCCACTGCTTTTTCTGGGGAGGGAGGCCGGTGGGGAGCCAGAGGGGATGGAGGGGTGCAGGGAGCTCTCAGGGCAGCCGGAGGGTGGGACCTCATCACCACGCATCCATCCGTGCAAGACCTGTGAGGGGATGTCTTGGGCCGTTGAGCAGAGCTCAACATGCATGCTCCTCTCTGAACCAGGGGCTGCACGCAGAAGGCCCCTCTCAGCTACCAAATCCTAAATTTTCTTCCAGGAAGCAGCTCTGTAAGCAGCTTGTCTCCCAGATTAGCAGGAGGGAGAGAGCCACTGGGTGGGGGCAGGTGGCTTCTGTGACCCCACAGTTCCACCCAAAATGCCCTCCTCCTCCCTTGGGGGCCATCTCTCTAGGGTCCCAACTTCCTCTTCTTGCCCTGCAGCTGCCTGGATGAAAGAGAGGACGTCCCCAGGGGCGATTCACTTCTGCGGTGAGTCGGCCAGGGCAGGGAGACGGGTGAGCTCCGGGTCTGGGGAGTGAGGGGGTGGCGGCCACCGAGGACTGGGGCTCCCCTCTCACCAGCAACCCCTGACCGCGTAGGCTCAACCAGCGAGGAGAGCTGGACAGACAGCGAGGCAGACTCGTCCTGCTCGGGGCAGCCCATCCACCTCTGGCAGTTTCTCAAGGAACTGCTGCTGAAGCCGCAAAGCTATGGCCGCTTCATCCGGTGGCTCAACAAGGAGAAGGGTGAGTGGTGTTGGGGGCAGGATGGGGAGCTGCGAGGTGGGGGGGGAGCTGTGGTCCTGCCCGGCGCTGCTCAGGGGCTGCAGCCGCCCCCACCTTTGCCTTGAATGCCACACAAGCACTCTCATTGGACCAGCCCAGGGTCTGTGCCATCTGTGTCCACACCTGTCCCCCTCCAGGCTCTGCCTGCTGAGGGTCCCCAGTGGCCATGTGCCCGGGACATAGCAGGGCCGTACAGCTCCCCTGAGAATGGGACATAGTCTCTAGCCTCAAAACATCAGAGCTGCATTGAGGAAGCTGGTGGTGTCCTGTGAGAAGTACAGAGCAAACCACATAGGCAATGTTAGATTTTCAAGTAGCCACAGTTTAAAAAGCTTAAAAACAGGTGAATTTAATTTTAATAATATGTCTATCTAATCCAATACTCTCAATATATAATCGCTATAAAACTATTAATGAGATGCTTTACTAAGTCTTTCAAATCTGGTGTGTATTTCACGCTTACACTGCATCTCAATTCAGACTGGCCACTTTTCAAGGACTCACAGCCACAGGTGGCTAGTGGTGACTGCCCTGGAGAGCACAAGGCTGGATGGTGTGCCGGTGTGTGTTTTGAAAAAGGCCCAGAGCCAAGAAACGTGGGTTCTAGGTCCCATTCTGCCGTTAGCAGCTATGGGTACCCGGACTCCAGTCTTTGTGAAACAGACTAGATTCAGTCATCCAACAACTTCGTTGAGCATGTCCTCTGGTTCCACACTTGGTCAGCCAACGTTTATGGAGGATTATAGTGTCCTGGAGCTGTGGAAAGGATTCAGCGACACCCCATCCTCTAGGGACCTACAGTCGTGTAGGAAAACCAGCAGTGAAATGAGCTGGTATGCGGAACGCTTCTGGCTGCGATGGGACCAGCTGTACCTGGGCTGAGGAGGACGTCAGAGAAGAGCGACTCTGGGCCTGAGTGTGAAGCTCAGGAAGGGAAAGGGCTTAGGAGGGGTGGACAGAGCGAACCAGTCCCCCAGGGAGACCATCCCATGATAGAGGACAGGGAGATGAGGGAGGGCAGGGTGATCTGGAAAACCTGCCTGGAGAGGGTGTGCTGACCTGGGTTTTGCCAGGTGCTTTAGACGGAGAACTGGGGATGTTAGTGAGTAATAGCCCCTTCCTCTGGGGTCTGCTCCAAGGACTTTCTGTAACCACTCAACAAGACGGTGGTCACCACAAACCCCTCTTAACTGACTGGAAAAAGGGGGTCTCAGCTTTTAAAGTTGGAAAATGGCCGAGTCAGGATTCTAACCCAGGTGGGCTTGGTTCCAAATCCACTCTTTCCACCATCTCTTACCAATTCATCATGCCAGAAAGGGCTGTATGGGCCAAAGTGGCTGCGAATCCCAAAGAGGTCTTGCAGGCTGGGGAAATGACCCTGCAAAACGAGCCGTGTCCACAGCCCGGAGCCCCATGGGGCTTCTGTGTGGGGTGTTTTGGAGCCGGGGCTGGCAAGGGCCAGGCCTTCAAGGCCCCAAGTCACCCACTGCAGGCTCACCCTGCACCCAGGAGGTCTGCGAATCCACAGTAGGATGCCCCACTTCCTGGGCCCTGTGCTACACCTCCCCACACGTTAACCCTCAGCACAGCTGTGGGAGATGGTCTTGTGGCCCCACAGCCTGGCCTAGCCCCGGGGCGATCCCAGCTCCCCTGATTCTGCAAGGCTGATCTGCTGGTCTTGGTCTCTCTCCCTCCTGCTCTGCTGGCTCTCCCTGGGCCCCCCACCGCCCCAGGCATCTTCAAAATCGAGGACTCCGCGCAGGTGGCCCGGCTGTGGGGCATCCGCAAGAACCGCCCTGCCATGAACTACGACAAGCTGAGCCGCTCCATCCGCCAGTATTACAAGAAGGGCATCATCCGAAAGCCCGACATCTCCCAGCGCCTGGTCTACCAGTTCGTGCACCCCATCTGAGCGCGGCCGCCGGGTCCCGGGCCTGAAACTTGCCCTCGCCAGACCTCCCTCCTGCCTGCCCTGCCTCAGCCAGACCCAGCGCAGGGGAAGAGGGCAGTCTGCTGGCATCCAGAGTTCAAGGTCAGGGAGGGGATGACTCACTGCTCCCAGAGATGTCAGTGAGCTCTCTGGGAAGAGAGCCCCAGGGTGGGGGCTGCTTCCTCCTCGGGCCTGACTGCTCCACAGCCAGTCCACTGGAGGAAAGAGGGAGGCAGGGCTGTCCTCGCTGTTCACAGCTCCCCAGGGAAGGGCCCCAACTCCATTGCAGCCTCTGACCCCAGACGTTCCAGAGTAGGGCCGACAGAATGGCAGTGACTTGGCCAAGGCCACGTGCCCTCCAGTGCCCTTTGTTGCCCGTCTGGCACCGTGCCTGGCATAGTGCCAGGAGACATCTGGTCCCCCAAGCTGGGAAGCCAAGGGTGCCCTGGGGATGGATAATAAAGATCCTAGGGAAATGATGTGGTCCCAGTGTCTGCAGCGAGCCAGAAACACAGCCTGGAGGCCGTCCACACTCAAGTCATTGTGGTCACAGGGGCCTGGGGTGGTCAAGGGAAGCTTCCTGGGGGTGGCGGCATTGAGCTGAGCCTAACAGGAAAGGGACAGCTGATGGGTAGAAGCAGTGGGAGAAAGGCAGTGAGTCCTCAAGGCCCATGAGGGGCTGGAGGGGACCTCCTCTCCCCTGGCCTGGTGTGGACTGGAAGTGGGGTTTGGAAGCGGGTGGGCTGGAGCTGAGGAGGGTTCTCCTGTGGGACTGGAGAGGTGGTGGCACCGTTCTGTCCTTGTGCTGTCGGGGGTCAGGACTTCCCCCTGGAGGGGCTGAGGGCTGCTCTTCCTGCCAGGGGATCCACAGCCTGGCCGCTATTGGGCCAACCCTGGGGCTCTGGGATGGGCAGCTGTGCTGTGGGAGAGGGGGGCCTTCAGCCCTCCTCGTGGGATGCTGGCCCTGCAGTGAACAGGGGAAGAGAGGCTGGCTTGTGGGCAGTTCCTCTCTTGAGGCCTCAGTGGTACTGATGTGAGCCCTGTGAGTGGGGTGTCAGCGGCCAGAGCTCATGATGGGAGAGGGGGCGGGTCTGAGTGTTTGTGAGCTGAGGGAGATGGAACCCTCTCTCCTGGGCAAAGGCACGCAGCTTCCTCACACCCACCCCCTCCAACGGTTACTCGTCCAGCTCAGGTGTCCTGAGGGCCGACTAGGTAGCGAGGTGCTTCAACTGCTTTTTAGCCATTTGTTGCTGTTGTTCAGCCATTCAGTTGTGTCTGACTCTTTGCGACCCCATGGACTGCAGCATGCCAGGCTTCCCTGACCTCCACCGTCTCCCAGAGTTGGTTCAAACTCATGTCCATCGAGTCAGTGATGCCATCCAGCCATCTCATCCTCTGTTGTCCCCTTCTCCTCCTGCCTTCAGTCTTTCCCAGCATCAGGGTCTTTTCCAATGAGTCAGCTCTTCACATCAAGTGGCCAAAGTACTGGAGCTTCAGCTTCAGCATCAGTCCTTCCAATGAATGTTCAGGGTTGATTTCCTTTAGGATGGCCTGGTTGGATCTCCTTACTGTCCAAGGGACTCTCAACAGAAAGTGAGGTTACCCTCACCGGCAACTTTGCAGCTGAGGAAACTGAGGCTCAGAGCAGTTGAGTGCTCACTCACAGTCACACAGCTGATCAGCGGCAGAACCAGGGACCAAACCCACAAGGACAGGGCTCTCTCTGCCCCTCCTTGCCTCCCACTCCTTCAGTGCCCTCACCTATGTAACGCTTAGCTTCCCAGGAGACAGTACGGGGAGCCAGCCGGCGGCACCTGGACCACTGAGGGTTAAGTGCTGCCCTGTACTGTGCCTCGTGCCCTCAGCAATTTTATTGTCTCCAGAAGAACGTTTACTCCTGGCAGTGAGCAAACAGCAGCTTGGCATGTCAGCTGGGGCTGCACCTGAGGAGGCGGGGGTGGAGGGCCTGCCCTAGGCCAGTGCCTCACTGGGCCCCTGCTGTCTGCCCACCCCTGGGGAGGGGGTGGGCTGGGACCCTAGCCAGAACCCAGCTCGGCTTTGCTGAACTGGTTTTGTCTCCAGCCTGCCTGCCCCATCCACCCGAGTCCCTGGAGCCACCTGCTTTCAGGGCCCTAGCAGGGCTTGAAGTGCCTCTGATCGCAGGCTGGGGATCGGGGTGAGGAGTGGGGAGCTGGAGCTGCTCCAGAATGGCACCCGGCACTGTGGAGGTGGGGCAGGGCCGCTCCCTGATGGGTGGATCTGCCAAGAGGCACAGAGGCACACACGTCCCTGGCGGGCACACACCCATCCGGTGACACCCCGTGTGCCGGCAGCAAACTCTAGAAGCCTCTTCCTCCTGGACACACACTGCCCGTCAGAGCCCCATCTAGCCTAGGTCCTCCTCCCTGACCTTCTTCAGGGGAGCCTGCCTCCAGGGCTCCGCATGGAACAGCCTGTCCAAATAAGATGAGGTCAACTCGTCCCTCAGGGGCGTGTCTCTGGAGGTGGATCTGGGGATGAAGAATATGGGAAAGAAGCAGATACTGTCCCTAGGTCAAATGAGAATGCCCTGAGGCTGGGGGAAAGCAATGTGGGGGCAATAGGACTGTAGTGTATTTGCCTTGAACAATGGTTTTGTGTTGGGACCCTGCCAGGCCATCAGGGCCAGAAGGGCCTCAGAGAGACATCTAACCAGGTGAGGGGTAAGGCCCAGGGTGGTGACTGGGACACCGTGATCCGAGGGCAGGAGTGGAACTAGACTGGGAACTCCTGCCTGCCCCAGAGGGGATCTGGGTGAACAGGGGAGGCTGGAGCAGGAGCCAGGCCTGGAGCTGAAGCTGGGACAGAGTCAGGGGCCCCGAGCCGCAGCCCAGCCCCCAGAGAAACAGAAATGCTGTCTGAGGTCAGGCAGGAAGGTGTGGCATGACCTGTTTTTACACCATAGGGAGCCTGGGACTGTGGACAGCCACGAGCCACAGGACTCCGCAGTCACTTTTAGAATTTCCCTTTAAAAATTGAACCCACTTGGGAGTCAAATTCACCCTTGAACCCTAAGTTTGGGACCCCAGATGCCCCAGCTCTCCTGGCTAGTGCTCATCACCAGGTACCCCAGACCCTAAAGCCACAGTCTTGGCGCCTCAGAGAGCGCCTGGGGTGAGCTTCCCTACACAGACGGGACCCGGGGCGCCCCACCCTTGGTTGTTCCCCAGGATATCACCCTGGGGCACCGCCTCCCCAATGGACTCCAACTGTAGAGAACTCACGAGAGTCTGAGACACACACGAGACTCAAGATGACAAATGTCCAACCGGGTTGACACAGTTCTGGGTTTTATCCACAGTTGTACAATCACAACTTATATATATATATATTTGTATTTATATACCTTTAAATTACACAGTCATGTACAAAACAGGTGCATTGCGGAGACCACAGCACTTCTCGGAGTTTCACAAGTGTTGGACTAATGGAGTCAGGAAGCCTGGGGTGGCGGGCGGCGGGGCAGCCGCGGCTCCTCACAGAGCCAGGCCACAGAAACGGTGCTTAACTGGGGACAAAACACAGTACTTGCCGCCGAGCCCCCGCGGCCCGCGCAGCATCAAGGGGGTGGGCGGGGGGCAGGGGGAGGGCTACAAGAGGCGGTGGGTGCGGGCACCCATGCTTGGTGCTGAGTGCCGGACACCAGCATTGACAGGTTGGGCTCAGGGGGACTTTGGGTGGGAGACCCTCCTTCCCTGGGGTCCTGAGGGGCCTGGGGATGAGAGTGAGGGGTCCCCAGTGGGCCTGTGGAGTTGGTTGCTCAGAAGGGAAGGGGTTTCGAGTCCCCGCCCTGGAGCCGGCAGCTGGAGTGTGGAGGGGGACGGGCCTGGGGTCCAGCCAGGGCCACAGCCCTACCCAGGTGCCAGGAAGCAGCAGGCAAGGAGAGGCGAGCCCAGGCCCCAGGGTGCAAATGTGCGGGCTCCCTGCCTTTCGAGGACAGAGGTCCCTGCCCCAATTCCTGCCTGAGGGAGAAGCTGAAGAGGCTTCAACTGGGGAGTTTGGAGGCCTGAGGGCTTCTGAAATCTTGCTTCAGACTCTCAGGGTCCTGGTTCACACCTCAGGCTGCAGCAGAGGTCCAGAGAGCAGTGACAAGAACAGGGGTGCTGGAAGGGGGGGTCTTCAGGACCCTGGGGTCCTCAAACCCCCAAAGTCCCCTGGCCCCAAGGGAGGCCTGCCCCAGCACCTCTGCCAGGGTCCTCTGTGCCCACAGGACCAGGGGGGCCTGGAGGTGGGGTTTGTGACCTCCTGAGTGGGCTCTGGGCAAACGCAGCAGGGAGCAAAAGAAGGCCGAGGGTGGCAGAGGGGCCGGGGGTCACGCTGTCGTTACATGGAGGCCAGGGCAGCCAAGTGTCCTGGGGTGTCCGTAGGCCCAAGGCTCAGCGGGAGCATTAGCAACCTCACCTGCAGGAAGTCTCAGGGCCTCAGAGACTCCGCTTCCTCCGCCTGGGGGGTCCTGGCCTGCGGGGCGGCTTCCCACTCTATGGGGGAGGCTGATTGGGACCTGGTACGAACACCTGGTAGTCCAGCACGGCCTCCTTTCACCCACCTCAGCAGACACTGCTGCTCTTGGGAGACCTCGGCCCCCTCCCATCCACGGGAGTCCTTTCACTGAGACCCAGGCTTGCAGAGATGGGGCTGCCAGCAGGAGGAGCTGTGAGGGGCCAGGGCTGGAGTTGGGGCTGGGACGAGCGAGAAAGGCCGGGTGACTGCTGTTCCTGAGGCCAGGGCTCCTGCAGACCCAGGCCCTCCCCGCTGGCCGCAGGCTTTCCCCTGCCTGGTCTTCCGCGGAGTCTCCCTGGGCAGGCCAGAGCAAGAAGGAGGCGAGGCCAGTTTAGCCTGGTGGATCTACAGTTTTCAGCGGACTTGGA
Source organism: Antilocapra americana (assembly GCA_007570785.1). Lineage (NCBI taxonomy): Eukaryota > Metazoa > Chordata > Mammalia > Artiodactyla > Antilocapridae > Antilocapra > Antilocapra americana. The sequence goes on from ML661332.1 coordinate 16,015,642, forward strand.
GGGAGGGAAAAGGGGGTGGGAGGGCAGGCAAGATGCCCTCCTCCCCAGGAAACCAGAGGAGGCTGCTACTGTTGCTGGCTTTGCCCTGGGCTTTGAGGCCCCCTCCGCGCTGCCTGAGAGTGGGATGGAGCCTCTGCTAGTGACTGGGCGGGGGTGTTTGGCTCTGGGGAATAGACTAGGCCCAACCTGCCAACAGCTGGAAAAAAGGGCCCCAGTGGGGTCTGAGCCCCTCCCGAGCCCATCCCTATTCACCCTTCCTCCCATGCCACAGTGACACTGTCCCCAACTCCAGTTCACCCCTCATCTTGTCTTCAGGAGTCTAGGGACCCTGGAAGCCTCTATGGGAGAAGAGAGGGGTGCCCATCCCTCCTCCAGCCCCACCAGTCCTCAGGGTCGAGGCTAGGAGAAGGGCACTCCCCCAGGAATCGTGGAAGACTAAAGGACTAAAGGGGTGGCCCTCTTCTAGGGGGTCTTCAGAGGAGGCCTCTGAGAGTAGGTGGTGGGAGGGGAGCAGGGTGGGGCAGGAGGCAGAGGGCAAGAAAACCAGGCCTGGAGACTGGGGGCAGGCACTGGCAGCCTTGGGGAGGGGGAAGGCTGGGGGCACCGAGGATGGAATGGTCCAGGAGACACCCCTCCGGGCACAGGAGACTCTTTGGTGGGATCTGAAGAGCAGATGTGATGACGTCGCTGTCGGGCTAAGTCTTAAACCCTCACCTGCCCTGGGGCCATCACCCCAAGTCCCACCACCTTGGCCTCCAGGCGGCCCTGCAAATGCTCCGTCTCTTTATATTTTTTGTTTTGTTCTGTTTTGACTTTTAAAAAAATAAAAGCTTGATCGGAAAATATGTCTGGAACTCTATGGCGGGGTTGGGGTGGGGGGCGGGAGGCGCTGGGAGGGGTCAGCGGGTGAGGAGCGAGGGCTGAGGAGCAGGGCCGCTAGACCGCCTCCACGTAGTTGGCTGGGTAGAGGCCCAGCTGCCCGCTGTCCAGCCGCCCGCGGCACCAACCCTGCTCGTCCTCCTCGCCCAGCTTGGTGAGCTCGTCTCCTAGGGCGGGAGAGGACACAGGAGCCGATTGTCGGAAGTCGGGAGGGCCCGCCACCCCGACCTGCCGCGGAAGCCCTCTGATTAGGCTGGGGGACCCCAACGCCTCCTCCCCGCATTACTGCCCGACTGCCCGCCCCGGGGGACCAGCCCCACCCACACCTCGACACCCACGTGCGGCCCAGCCACCAGCTAATCTGGGTCTCAGCTCCACCCGGGAGACCCAGGCCGCGCCTCCAGCTTCATTTCCCTGGTCGGATCCCTCCCCCTGGCTCCCCTTGCCTGCAGGCTCCCGCCTAGTCCGCGTTCCGGTCCTCCCCCACCCTATTCTCAGGTCCAGGTCCCACCCCTGGCACCCCGCTGCCATCCTGAGAGCCCGCCCGGTTTGCCAGTTCAGGCCTTGCCCCCCGGGGCGCGGGGCACCCCCAGGCCTTGCCCTCCGGGGCACCCCCAGGCCTCGACCCCGCCCACCGGGCCCGCCCCCTCACCGGCCTTGAAGCTGAGCTCGTCCTGCTCCTGGCCGTCATAGTCGTACAGCGCCCGCACACGCACTCCCTTGGCGTCCTCGTCGAAGGGGTTGGAGCCTCCGTTGGCCTCGTTGCCCCCGAACGGGTTCCCGCTCTCATCGTCCGACCACTCGGTGGCGTAAGTCTGGCCCCTGTCGTAGCTGCTAACGCTGAGGCGCAGGGAGAGGACCCGGCCTGAGCCCTAGGGCTGTCCCTGGTCCCTAGGGCTGCCCCCCTCCCAGCCGGGGCGCTGACCCCAAATCCCACGGAAGCCGGAAGCCAGAGCAGGCCTTGTAAGAGGGAGCCCTCACTGACGGCTCTTTAAACAGATGGGAAGCAGGACTATCAGCGTTACTCAGCTCTTGAGAAAGGGGTGCTGAAGGAGACCCCAGAGATCATCTGACACCCCCATCTGAGAGGGGCAGTACAACCCAGTGACTAACAGTGAGGATTCTAGTAGGAGGAGCATCATGTTGTTAATTAATGTGCAACATAATAAATCAACACTGCCGTATGTTAGCTATGAATGTTAAGACAGTAAATCCTGAGCTCTCACCACCAGGAAATCAATTCTTTTCTAATTCCTTAACCTTGAATCTACAGGAGATAATGGATGTTTTACTCAGTTTATGGTGGTAATCATTTCCTGTCTGTAAGTCATGATGTCTATAGTCACATCATTATTCTGTACACCTTAAACTTAGTGCTGTATGTCAATCGTATCTTATTAAAACTGGAAGGAAAAAAAAGAAAGAGATGAGCCCAAGCTCATTTTTAGTCACTAAGTCATGTCCAGCTCTTTTGCGACACCATGTACTATAGCCCACCAGGTTCCTCTGTCCAGGGGATTTCCCAGGCAAGAATACTGGAGTGGGTTGCCATTTCCTTCTCCAGGGGATCTTCTCCACCCAGGGATTGAACCTGAGGCTCCTACATTGGCAGGTGGAATCTTTACCACTGAGCCACCAGGGATATATATATATGTATTTAATGAGTGAGGATTCTGGAGCCAGACTTCTTGGACATCATATCTTGGCTCTGAGACTTATTAAACCAGCTGTGTGACCTTGGGACAGTCACTTACCCTCTCTGTATATCGCTTTCTCTATCTGTAAAATGGGAATATTGACATACTCCTCAGAGTGCTGGGAGATTTCAATGAGATAATTTACGGGAAATGCTTAGCACAGCGCCTCGCACACAGTAGGGGCTCTCACAGACTGGCTACCACTATCTCTGAGAGGAGCACGAGGTTGTCCTGATTTCAACCATTTCTTGTCCTGTCTCCTAAGGTAAAACTCAGTGGCCCAATGTGGGGCCCTCAGGCGGCTCCGTAGGAGGCTCTCACCTGCCACGGTCCCCTGCCTGAGATGTAGACTCCACCACGCCAGCAGCATTGGTCAGCGCTGGTCCCTCTGCCTTCTTGGGCTGTTTCTCCTTCTTGGCAGCGGTGTGAGGGAGGTCTGGGTTCCACTCCTGGGGGGCACCAGGGGAGCAGTCAGGCTGGGGGGCTGCCCCCCGAGGCTCCTTCCAGCGGTTTTGGATCCCTCTACCCCATCCCCACACATCCTTACCTCAAACTGGGGCCAGTTCATGGGCATGCCAGGGCCACTGGTGCTGCGGAACCATCTGAGGTCGTCCTGGGCATCGGCCCCCCGGATGGCCTGCTCCAGCTCCCGGTACACTTGGACATAGCTGTGCACAGGGGAAACAGGAAGGTTCAGGGCAAGATGCACCCCAGCCTTGGTGAGGGCCGAAGCCCATCCAGAGGACCAGGGTGCTGGCAGCCAGGAATCAGGTGGCTTTCAAAGAGCAATCTCTGAGTGGGCAGCTCCAGGCATGCCCTGTGGGCACCCTTCTCCATGCCCATCTTAGCCACTCACCCATCCATCCAAGCACCTTTCCTGAGGATCTGGCGTGCGTCAACATACACCCAGGCAGCCCCCTGTCCCTGCAGCCCTGCCCTCCCCTTCCTGCCACAGGGACGAGGGCCGGGAAGCCCTGCCGCCCCCACCCCTGCCCCCCGCCCTGCCACCCCCAGCTACCTGCTGCTCTCGGCCAGGTTGAGATGACGCTTGATGTCCAGCAGCACCTCCTTGAGGAAGACCAGCCGCTTTTCCTCGAACTGCTGGCACTGCTCAAACACCTGCTCCATGCCCTCCATGTACTGAGGCGTGGTCTTGCCCACGTCGTCCAGCACCTTCTCATACTTCTCCTGCGTCTACGAGCACCAGGGCAAAGCAGGAGTGAGACCCAAGCCTGGAGCTCCCAGCCGCCACCCACCCCAAGGGGCCCTGAGACCCTGGCCTGGCCAGCACCTTCTGCACGTCCTGCTTGCACTTGTCCACCTTGTCCTGCAGCTTCTTCTGCTGCTCGGGTGTGACCGACTGCTCCGTCTTGCTGTTCATCTCCCGGGTCACGGCTAGCTTCTCCTCTTTGCAGGCCAGATGGTAGGCCTTCTTGGCTGCCTCTAGCTGTGGGGCAGGAGGCGAGGGGGCAGGGCACCTACTCGTATGTAGGAGCCAACGAGATCACTGTCCACCCCTCCCACCTGTCCGCTCCACTGGGGGCTGCAAGCACACACTCTTAGAAGGCAGAAGCGGAGCAGACCCCGGATCCAGGTATTTGGGGGCAGTGCCCACCCACCCGTGCATGTGACCCTGCACTGCCAGCCCCTATGGACACCCTCCCGTTAGGCCCTGCAGTGCCAGCCCCATCTGTGGATGCTTCTTCCTGGCAGGCAGTGCTGCTCCCCTGTGGGCACAATCCCAGGGGGCAGCGCACTGCCCGCGGCCTGTAGACACCCTCTCTTGGCTCAGTCTGCCCTGCCGAGCCCTGCCGCCCGGCCTCGCCCCTTCCGTGGCAGCCGCCTGCCCACCGGGCACCTCCTTCATCTTCTTGGCCCAGGGCTTCTGGGCCTTGCGAAAGCCGTCCTCAGCCTCCTTGGTCTCCTTGAAGCCGCCCATGATCTGCTTGTGGTAGGCATCCTTCTGCCAGTTCTTGACCTTCTCCAGGTCCTCGTTCAGCAGGCTGTTCTTCATCTCTTGGTGTAGCTCACTCACCTTGTCGGCCTCTGTCATAATGGCACCCCAGGCCCGCTCCAAGCTGCCATACTGTGGGCCTGAGGAAACGGCCAGGGGGTCACCAGGTCTTCGTCACCCCCTGCCCAGAGGTCCCCCTTTACTCCTCCTTTCTCTGAGGCTTTCCGCATACTTCCCACAGTAGCAGAAATGCCCACCTCTGCTCTCCCTATAGTTTTACCCATCCTCCAGGGCCCAAGAACAGCCACCACCTCTAGGCAGCCTTCTTGGAATACTCTATCCTCACATAGCTCAGCCAGCAGCCCTTATGAATTCTTCTTATATGTAGCATCTGCTTCTGGGCCTGCTCCCTATCTCCCGCATTAGTTTGTGAGCCCCATGGGAGACAACCTGGACCCCATGAGTTCTCACAGGCCAGCTCTTGGTGCTCCAGGAATGTAGAGGGAAACGCAAAAGTGAAGAACCAACTGCTTACATCACAAGAAGCCACTGGAACCAGACAACCCACAGTATCCGGGCCACGGCAAACAATAGCTATCATAAAATTTGTATATGGGCCACATTAAACACCCTGAATTTGATAGTTGAACTATGATTACACAAACAAATGTCCTTATTCTTCAGCGATTACATAAACAAATGTTCTTATTCTTCAGCAGTAAGGTGAAGGATTTAGGGTGAAGGGGCATGTCTCCAACTTAAATGGCTCAAAAAAACATGCCTATAAATAGAGAGGGAGTGAGAAAACAAACCTGATAAAATATGAGCTGGTGAGTCTGGGTGAAAGGTACGTAATTCTCGGTACTGTTCTAGAAATTTTTCTCTAAGCTTACATTATTTCAAAAGAAAAAGTTCTGTAAGTTCCCTGGTGACCTCCTGGTTAGGATTCCAGGCTTTCACTGCCCCATGGACCCGGGGTTCAATCCTTGATCAAGGAACTGAGATCCTGCAAGCCCCGTGGCTCAACCAAAAAAAAAAAAAGTCTTTTCTCCCCTATAAATTATCCAAAATTGCTGAGTGGAGTTGATCAGGGCCTGCAGAAAGTGGAGGCCTGGGTAGTTTGGGAGGGGAAAAGCGCGGGGGAGGGGTGGGCGCCGGCACAGGCCCAGTGATGGGAGGTTGCAGGAGCATCCAGGGACGGAGTGCTCCCGGGACTGGGCAGTGGAGGGCCGGTTAGCTCCTGGGGTGTTCACCCGGGCAGGGCACGGAGGGGAAAGGGGGCACCTTTCTCGAGGAGCTGGCGCCAGCGCTTGGCCCAGTCGGTGAGCTGCTGCGCGTAGGCCTTCTCGATCTTGGCGCGCTCTTGCACGCAGCTCATCAGGTCGTTGCACAGCCGGTGCCCGTCATCGATGCGCTTCACCGTCCGCTTGTAGTTCCCCACCTGGAGGCGGAGCAGCGAGCACGACTCCCGCGGGCCGCCCCCCACCGCGCCCCCGCCCCGGCCGCCCGCCAGCCCTAGCCGCCGCGTCTTGCGGGGGTTGCCCGCCAGGCCTCCCCACTCTAACACCCTGGGGGTCCGAGCCCTCTCGCTTTTGGAGGCTCGGCTACCCCGTCTCACACCCCACCATCTGGACTCTCTCCGTCCCGCTTTAAACAGAATTTCCTCGCTGTCACCAAGTGCAGAAGAGTATTTATAATTTGGACTTGGACTCCGATGAATTATTCATTCTCTTCTTGCCGTGCTAAATCTATTATATTTATATAGAGTCATATAAGTGTTGAGTTGAGCTGCAGCTTCTTGACATAATATTATGTTTTGTAGACATCTCATTAAACACTTATTAATTTAGGTTTGGCAGTTTGCAGCGCTTTGGATTTTGGAAGCCAATAGAAAATGTCTTCTGGGTCTCAAATATTTCAGGCTCCAGCAATGCTGGCTCGTCTCCGCCTCTTGGCTGCAGGGTTCCCAAAGCTCACAACACGTTGGCACCAGTGCCCCACCCCCTGCCCACGGCACGCGGCGGGGTGGGGGATGTGCAGCTGTGAAACCCCAGGAGACTGTCAGGTGCCACACTTGCCCTTGTGACCTGCTAGGAGTCTGAGCCAGGGCCCCAGGCAGGGTCAGGAGGGCCCTGCTCCACACTGTGAATTCCACAGGGTCTCTGCAGGGGCAGCGGTGGGGCTGACGGGCAGGGGCTGAGGTCATGGGTGGGTGGGAGCCTGGGTCTCCACGCAGCCAGGCTGTCAGGTGCCCGGGACTTGCGGAGCACCTAGGACTCACCTCCCAGAAACTGTCAGTGGTCTCCTCTGCAGCTAGCGAGGCCTCGTCGTAAGAGCCAGACATGGTGCGGCCGTGGCACAGTGGACAGATGGGCAGTGGCGGTCAGCACGCGGGCTGCTCACACGCTAGGAGGGCAGGAGAGAGACCCCTGGAGATGAGGGCAGTGTCCCAGGTACCCCATTCCAGGCCCAGGGCCTCGACGGGCTACAGAGACTCCACAGGCATGAGCCTTGAGTTGGCTGGGGGCTTCCTGTCTACAGACCGGCTCCTCGTCCCTAGGGTAACCCCAATATCCACCCTGTGGCACCCCTTGTGCCCACCTCCCAGCGGCTCCTCCACCAGCCCTTCACTCCATATCCTTCCCCTTCTCCCCTTCCCCCAAGTCCATCCTCAAGCTCCAGTGTGGGCACCTCCTCTCAGAAGACTGCCTCCCACCAGAACCATGCTGTCCCCAACTGGTTTTGTGCTCCTGGACTCTTAGAGATAAACCTAGAGCCACATGATTGCATACTTGCTTTACGCAAATCTGTGGTTTGCTTCATAGACACACACAGCCCCTCAAAGCCAGAAACCACATCTATTTCTGTGCATGTCCTGCAACCCCTCCCAGGACCAGACACCCTGTTAGGGCCCCCTGGGGCTCAAATGAACCCCAGAAGGCTTCTCAATCTGCCCCCTTGGCACTGCCCACCTGACACAGCTGAATCCTTGTAGCGGTCCAACAGACCCACCTCAGCTCCCCCTCCCCACCCTCAATAAGTGGGAACCCCTGGTCTCAGCCCCTAGAATCTCCCTGAACCCCAACCTGGAGCCTGGGCCCAAGCCCGCTGGGAAGCCTGATAGCAGGCCACCTACCCCCTTCATGCCCAGGCTCAGTACCTCCTCAGGCCTCTAAGCCGTGGGGCTCTTGGAAATGGCCTTCTGGCTGCCCTGGTGCCCAGTCTCAAAGCCTCCATTAGCCACTTACGTGTCTCCTAAGAGTCCTGGACATGTGGCTTTGGGCCCACAGGTCAGACCATCGCGATCTGTGCAAGCACTGGGGTGGCTCCGTGTGCCCTGGATCTGTCAGCAGGCATCACGGCTCTCCAATCTAGGTCGTGTGTTGCCCCCGGGGCCGGGGCAGGCGCTGCCCGACTCCCACCCCCACCCTCACCGCTACCTCAAACAAGCATGGCTCAGTAGTCAGGAGACAGGACACAGAGAGCCAGGGGCCTGGTCTTCAAAGGGGCAGTGAGTCCAGGACGGGCCTGACCCTGAAATGGAGCACGACCCTCTGATCCTTGACTCCCATGTCCCCAGCGTGCCTTCTGTCTGTGGAAAAACATCAGTCAACGAATCCGCTTAATCAGAGAAACGAGAAGACGCAGAAACAAAACTAAAAGTCTACAAGACTAAACAAGTCCAACAAGACTAAATAATAATCGTTTAGTCTTTAAGGATAGTTGAAGTCACATACCCCCTCCTCAAGGGCTGCAGTTAACATGCTGAGCCATATCCCGTGAGCTGTCTTATAGGCACTTACTGTAGCCATGACCTAAGCTGCCACAATTCCAAGAGTTGGCCTCCAAGAAATGGGAATAACCTGACCCTGGAACTGAAGATCAGCTGTACTTGAAACAACCAAGATGACACTGATCAGACCACCGCATGACCAACTTCAAGATGACTGTCAGAGCTGACTGTGTTGTTTCTGCAAGTAACCCCCTCCTTGCACCTATAAAAGCTCTCCCCCACGGATTGTGGGGGGTGAGGAGTCAGCCTTTGGATAGGAGTCTGCCCTTCCCGCCAGTCTGCCAGCCTCTGAAATACGGCGAACTTTCCTTTCCACCAACCTTGCCTCTTTACTGTCTTTAGAGCAGCAAGCAGCCAGACCCCTACATATGACAGTTTTGGCACCCACTGTGGGGCCGCAGCACTCTCACGGTACCTGGCTCCCTGCGGTTTTCCCATGAACACACACTGGCGTGGCTCTGAGGAGCCCAAAGCATGGCTAGCTGGCCCCAGGAGGCGGGCTTGGAGGGACATTCCTAGCAGCTGCCAAAAACCATTTGTTTTGGGGATCTGCCCTGTTTCTCCCCTGCTCGGCTGCCAATGTACGCTTTTCCTTGGTGGAACAGAAACAGACATCTAGACCAGCTGACAAGCTCCAAGACCGAGTAAGACCACCAGTATGCACCGAGGCAAACTCCTCTTTGCAGCTCGAAGTGCTATTTGGACATCTTGCCAATTGGTTCTGACATGTATCTGAAGAGGACAATTTGTGTTGGGAAAGTATTTATTTGGGACTCCATGGCATCCTCTTGGAAGATTTGTGACAGTTCTGTCTTCTGGTGTATGAGTGCATATTCCATGTGTGTGAACAGAAAAGTTTTAGCAATGAGGTTACTAAAAGAAAAAGATAAAAATATTTTTGTTCATTTTAGTTTGTATTTTTAGGAAAAAGATAAATTTTTTGGCCACACCGTGTGGCATGTGGGATCCCAGTTCCCCAACAAGGAATCAAACCTATGCCCCCTGTAGTGGAAGCACAGAGTCTCAACCATGGGACCACCAGTAAAGCCCCAAAATTCTTCAAGAGATGGGAATACCAGAACACCTGACCTGCCTCCCGTGAAACCTGTATGCAGGTCAAGAAGCAAAAGTTAGAATCTGACATGGAACAACAGATTGGTTCCAATTTGGAAAAGAAGTATGTCAAGGCTATATATTGTCACCCTGCTTATTTAACTTATATGCAGAGTACATCATGAGAAGTGCCGAGCTGGATGAAGCACAAGCTGGAATCAAGATTGCCATGAGAAATATTAATAACCTCAGACATGCAGATGACACTACCCTTATGGAAGAAAGAAAAGAAGAACTAAAGAGCCTCTTGATGAAAGTGAAAGAGGAGAGTGAAAAAGCTGGCTTAAAACTCAGCATTCAGAAAATGAAGATTATGGCATCCAGTCCCATCACTTCATGGCAAATAGATGGGGAAACAATGGAAACAGTGGGTGACTTTATTTTCTTGGGCTCCAAAATCAGTGCAGATGGTGAATGCAGCCATGAAATAAAAAGACACTTCATGGAAGAAAAGCTATGACCAACCTAGAGAGCATATTAAAAAGCAGAGACATTACTTTCCTGACAAAGGTCCCTCTAATCAAAGCTATGGTTTTTCCAGTAGTCATGTATGGATATAAGAGTTGGACTATAAAGAAAGCTAGACACTGAAGAGTTGATGCTTTTGAACTGTGATGTTGGAGAAGACTCTTGGACTGCAAGGAGATTAAACCCGTCAGTCCTAAAGGAAATCAGTCCTGAATACTCATCGGAAGGACTGATATTGAAGCTCCAATACCTTGGCCACCTGATGTGAAGAACTGACTCCTTGAAAAAGACCCTGATGCTGGGAAAGATTGAAGGCAGGAGGAGAAGGGACAGAGGATGAGATGGCTGGATGGCATCACTGCCTTGATGGACATGAGTTTGAGCACGCTCCAGGAGTTGGTGATGGACAGGGGAGCCTGGAGTGCTTGGGGTCACAAGGTCCATGGGGTCGCAAAAAGTGAGACTGAGAGTCAGACTGAGGGACTGAACTGGACTGAAAGTCTCAAAGATACATTTTTAGACAATATATGACAATAGTATTCTTCAGACTCTGGAGAAAATTGGTTGAGATGAAACTCTTTTGAAATTCCAAAAGAATTTTGAAATTCTTCTTGTTCTTTTTGCATATGTAGTTAGAGAAAGCTAGCTTGATAAAATACTGTTTTCAGAATTCTGACAAAATTCTGAGAGAACAAAAATACGCCTGGGAGAAGATTTGAAGTTAACTCTCACCATGTCCTTGAAATGCAAACAAAGCCCACTTCGCCTGAGACTTCAGCCTTGGGTTAATTAGCAGAACTTCAAAAGATTTGGGGTTTATTAAACATGCACCTTGTACCATACTAAAGAAATTAATGTTATGCAAAAAATGCAGATTGTTAGCAGTTGCGGAATATGTTAAGTTTGCCAATTAGTAAATGCTGGTATAATATTCAAGTACTTGGCTTCTTGGCTTTATTAAGGTTTTTATGGGTTAAAAATTGAAATATATAATTAAAGCTACTAAAAATGAAGCATTTCAGTGTGTAAAGCAGATAGAATATCTGTTGTAAATGAGAAAAAGTATAAAGAATGCAGACATTTTTGTTGAAGAAAAAATGATGATAATGGTTTTGTCCTAGAGCTAGCTGTTTCCAGATGGAGAAAAATAAGCGATGAATCATATGGATACAAAAAGCGATGAAAGATTTGCAGAAAAAAGTGGAGAGGCGGGACTTTGAGAAAAGAATTTTGTATGCTGTCAGGAGTGATTTAAGATTAGGTTGGATTTAAATGAATCTTTGTTATTAATAGTAAGCTGGCCTAAGACTAGAATTTGGTTTTTGTTCTCCCCCAAATTTTCCTAGAATATCGAGCTGCTTTGGATAAGAGACTTCAATTTTCTTTCCCTAGCTAACTTTGAGTATTCCAAAGGGCTCCCAGACACTCAGAAGAAACAGTGAAGTAACTAGGATTTGTCATGCTTGGTTGCTCACTCATGTTCAATTCTTTGCAATCCTATAGACTGTAGCCCACTAGGCTCCTCTGTCCATGGGACTTTTCAGACAAGAACCCAAGAATGTCCATGGATTGCTATTTCCTCCTCCAGGGGATCTTTCTGACCCAGAGATCGAACTCACGTCTCCTGCACTGGACGAATATTCTTTACCCGCTGAGCTATCAGGGAAGCTTTAACTAGGATTATTTGGTAAGTTAAATAATATGGACAACATTTAATAACTTTCAGATCATATTCTAGGTAAGAAATTTAAAGAATTCTAATGGAAAGCTGGTATTCCCGGATGGCTCAGTGGTAAAGAATCTGCCTGCCAATGCAGGAGACACAGGTTCAATCCCCGGGTCGGGAAGATGCCCTGGAGTAGGAAATGGTAAACCACCCCAGTATTCTCGCTGGGACAGAGGACAGAGGAGCCTGGTGGGCTACAGTCTGTGGGGTTGCAGAGAGTCAGACACTACAGTCTGTGGGGTTGCAGAGAGTCGGACACTACCGAGCAAACACAATGGAAAGCTGTTGTCTTGCTTCAAAACACATTTTTGACCCCAATGTTCAGGATGGAAAAAATTGTCTAGTGAAGTTATCATAGAGTACAATCACTTATGATGTGTATCACTGTTGGCTTTAAGTTCAAACTACCACACAATTGCACCCATTTCACACGCTAGCAAAGTAATGCTCAAAATCCTTCAAGCTAGACTTCAACAGTATGTGAAACAAGAATTTCCATATGTTCAAGCTAGATTTAGAAAAGGCAGAAGAACCAGAAATCAAATTGCCAATGTCCACTGCATCATAGAAAAAGCTAGAAAATTCCATAAAAACATCTACTTCTGCTTCATTGACTAGGCTAAAGACTTTGACTGTGTAGAATCACAACAAACTGGAAAATTCTTACAGATGGGAATACCAGACCACCTTACCTGACTCCTGCGAAACCTGTATGGAGGTCAAGAAGCAACAGTTAGAAATGGACATGGAACAATGGACTGGTTCAAAATTGGGAAAGGAGTACATCAAAACTATATATTGTCACCCTGCTTATTTAACTTATATGCAGAGTACATCATGAGAAATGCCAGACTGGATGAAGCACAAGCTGGAATCAAGAATTCCAGGAAAAATATCAGTAACCTCAGATATGCAGATGACACCACCTTAATGGCAGAAAGCAAAGAGGAAATGAAGAGCCTCTTGATGAAGGTGAAAGAGGAGAGTGAAAAAGCTGGCTTAAAACTCAACATTCAAAAAACGAAGATCATGGCATCTGATCCCATCACTTCATGGCAAATAGATGGGGAAACAATGGAAACAGTGAGGGACTTTATTTTTTTGGGCTTCAAAATCACAGCAGATGGTGACTGCAGCCATGAAATTAAAAGACACTTGCTCCTTGGAAGAAAAGCCATCACAAACCTAGACAGTATACTAAAAAGCAGAGGTATCACTTTGCCTACAAATGTCCTCTAGTCAAAGCTATGGTTTTTCCAGCAGTCGTACAGATGTGAGAGTTGGACAATCAAAAAGACTGAGCGCTGAAGAATCGATGCCTTCAAACAGTGGTGCAGAAGACTCTTGAGAGTCCTTTGGACAGCAAGGAGATCAAACTAGTCAATCCTAAAGGAAATCAACCCTCAATATTTATTGGAAGGGCTGATATTGAAGCTGAAGCTTCAAAACTTTGGCCACCTGATGTGAAGAGCCAACTCATTGGAAAAGACTCTGATGCTGGGAAAGACTGAAGGCAGGAGGAGAAGGAGCTGACAGAGGATGACATGGTTGGATGGCGTTATCGACTCAATGGACATGAGTTTGAGCAAACTCCGGGAAATGGTGAGGAACAGGGAGGGCTGGCATATTGCAGTTCATGAGGCTGCAAAGAGTCAGACATGACTGAGTGACTGAACAACAAAAAATCACTAAAAGCATATGTGCGGTGCTTGTGATACAACTGAGTATTAGTACTAAAATGTATAGCCCATCAAATGTTTCCCCATCAGCACACCGCTGTTCCTGTTTGTTAGATCTGATTAGTTTTCCCCCATCATGGATAACTAGGCCAATATATAAACAAAAAGTAAGCCTAGCACTGAGGGACCTGAAAGGACCCAGTGTAGGCAAATGAGCCACATCTGGCAATGCTGGAAAAATATATTGATTATCAATGCTTTCTATGGAAAGATTTGTAATTAAAGGGGGAACCATACATTGTATATCTTGTAAACAGACATTGTCTATATGTTTGATATACAAACAAACATTGTATATCTGCATTAAGGGAAAACAACACATTCAGAGAATAATACAAGATGCATTTTGATTATTATCCTCATTGTAACATGTCTACTGATTTTCAAATGTTTGTCCAGGTATTATGACAAAGTAATCAAAGAGAGGTAATGTTTTCACAATGCAAAATGTTGACGCTAAGTTTGGAAGTTGAGATTATTTCCAACTTTGTGTCCATTCCCAAAATTATGGAGGACTGTGCCCCACTTTGGGCTTCCCTGATGGCTCAGATGGTCAAGAATCTGCTTGCAATGCAGGAGACCCTGGGTCAGGAAGACCTCCTGGAGAAGGGAATGGCTACCCACTCCAGTATTCTTGCCTGGAGAATCCCATGGACAGAGGAGCCCGGCAGGCTACAGTCCATGGGGCTGCAGAGTCGGACATGAGGGAGCAACTAATACTTCCACTTTCACACATGCCCCACTTCAGCAGAAAGTCTCCATAGCAGTTGCCAGCCCACTGACTCAAAGATCTGGGGAAAGCTGGAACAGAAATGGAACTAAGACAGAGCCTGTGATTAACCTCTTTGTCCAAAACTTTATTCTCTTTCTTCTGTATCTGTCCCTCCTCAAGACTGAGGGGTACCAAGGAAAAGGGGGTACTGAAATGGAGCAGAACCCTATGGTCTTTGTCCCCCATGTCTCAGCCTGCCTTCTGTCTTCGGGAAAACTTTAACCAATGAGTAAGTTTAATCAGAAAAATGAGAAAATGCAGAAACAACGGAAAACAGTCAACAAGACTAAATAATAATGGTTAAGTCATTAAACATAGTCAAAGACCATTAGTTCCTCCTCAAGGACTATAGATAATATTCTGAGCCATATCCTGTAAGTTGTCTTATAGACACTTACAGATAAAACCCCCACCAGGTGGAAGAAGTTAACTACATGATGACCGACTGCAGCCACGACATAGGTGTCACAGTTCCAAGAGCTGGCCTCAGAGGAAGGGAAACAAACTGACCCTGAAACTAAAGATGAACTATACTTAAAACAATCAAGATGCTCTATGTCAAAAAACAAACAACCCAATCAAAAAATGGGCAGAAGATTAAAATAGATATTTCTCTGAAGAAGACATACAGATGGCCAAAATGAACACAAAAAGATGCTCTACCTCACTAACTATCAAACAAATGCAAACCAAAACCACAACGAGGTATCATCTCACACTGGTCAGAATGGCCTTCATTAAAAAGTCTACAAACAATAAATGCTGGAGAGGGTGTGGAGAAAAGGGAACCCTCCTACACTGTTGGTGGGAATTGGTATAACCACTATAGAGTACATGGTATGGAAGGTCCTTAAAAAAGCTAAACACAGAACTACCATATGGCCCAGCAATCCCACTCCTGGGCATATATCCGAAGAAAACCATACTTCAAACAGATGCAAGCACCCCAATGTTCGTTGCAGCCCTAAGTACAGTAGTCGGGACATGTAAGCAAACTAAATGTCCATCGACAGATGAATGGATAAAGAAGATGTGGTACATATATACAATGGAATACTACTCAGCCATAAAAAGATCGAAATAATGCCATCTGCAGCAATATGGATAGACTCAGAGATTATTTTACTATGTAAGTCAGACAGAGAAAAGAAAAATATAACACTCATATGTGGGATCTAATTTTTAAAAAATGATAGAAATGAACTTATTTATAAAACAGAAGCAGACTCACAGAGTTCTAAAATAAACTGAAGGTTACCAAAGGGGAAACATGATAGGGAGGGATAAATTAGGAGCTTGGGATTAACATACACACACTATTATATATAAAATAGATAACCAGATTCTGGCAGTCCAGTGGTTAAGAATCCACTTGCCAATGCAGGGCACACGGATTGGAACCCTGGTCTGGGAAGACTCCACAGCTGTGGAGCAACTAAGTCTGTGCACCACGATTGTGGGGCCCGTGTGCCCGAGAGCCCGGGTGCCACAAGGAGGGCAGCGCCCACTCGCCACGACTAGAGAAAAGCCCGCCTGCAGCAATGAAGACCCCGTGCAGCCAACAAATAAAACAGAATCAAATTTTTAAAAATAAAAATACATTGTTTATTTAAAAAAATAATCAACCAGGACCTACTGTAGAGCATAGGAAACTATACTCAATATTCTGTAATATGAGTGCAGAATTTGAAAAAGAATAAATATATACATCTGGATCGCTGTGTTATACACCTGAAACTAGCACAACACAACAGTAAATCAACTATACTCCAACAGAAAATCAAAAAAATAAAAAAAACAGATGATGCTGATTAGCTGCTGTGAACCTCGAGCTGGGCACACCTCGGACACTGTGAGCCTTGGCCAGTGAGGATGCGGGCAGGGGGAGCTGAGTCTCTATTGGCTTAAGCGCAGGGTGGCCCTCCTCTTCCGGGGCCTCAGCCTCCCCATCTGTCCAGAGCCTGGTGCTCTTTTCCCAGTAACCACCCAGTACTGCCTCCCTACTCCTCGCAGGCACTAAATATATCTTGTTCCTTTCACCTTGGCGAAGCCTCAGACACACTTTCCCACACTCATGCACAGCAGCGGTGGGTGGGTGCGAAGGCAGCTGAATTCATCAAGGGACAAAGAAATGAGTCTGAATTTTTTTTCTTCTTAATTTGGCACTTTTCACTTAGAAAGCAGTACTTGCTTCATAAAGAACATTTTGAATTTAGGTTTGGAGCAGTAAAGGGCAGGGATGTTTAATGAAGGACCCTCAACCGGGGTAGGTAAATAAGTGTCCTGTGGTCAGAGCCCACCTAGAACCCTTGGAGACACTGAGCTCTGCTCTCTGGGATCCCAGCATGAACAGCTGTCGGCAGCTGGAGGTGGGGGCAGGGATGGGGTGGGGGGTAGGGACATCAAGTTACAGAAACGGTTGGACCCACCCCTGGTGGTGGGGAAGGGACTCAATACAACCTGGTTGGAGGGAAATGCACCACCCCTAGGAATTTCCCTTCAGTTAGCTAGGTGAACTGATGCTGCCCAATTTCATTTACTGCAGCCCTGCTTGTAGGAATGGAAGGCTGGAAACAACCCAAATGCCTGGCCACAGGGGACCGGTTAAGCAAATTACGATGCAGGCCTGCAGCGGAATGCTCTGGTCTTGAATGGAAAGAACCCTCCAAGCCATGTCACTAAAGCAAAACGAGCCAGGTTCAGCACGGCGTGCCTGGATGCTTCCATTTTTATGGGGGGGAAATACAGGAGCAAAGCGTATTTTTGGAAAGCTGAGTAATGGTGGTTGCCTTCGGGGAACTGGGTGGCTGGGGGATGGCAGCAGGCATTTTCATCACGGGTCTTCTGGTGCCTTTTAGGTTTTGCCTTGCATAAACTGCATATTCTTTTTAAAAAGCCTCCAGCCTTGCCAGGGAGATACAAAGAGAACAGACTTGTGGACACAGGAGGGGAAGGAGAGGGTGAAAGGAACGGAGAAAGTAGCACTGAAACAGACACCACTGTATGTAAAACAGAGCCAGTGGGAATGCACTGCGTGACTCAGGGGGCTCTGTGACAACCTAGAGGGGAGGGGTGGGCTGGGAGGGAGGCTCAGGAGGGAGGGGACATGTATATATATATCTCTGGCTGATTCATGTTGATGGATGGCAGAACCCAACACAAGATTGTAAAGCAATTATCCTACAATTTAGAAAAAAAAAGCCTCCAGGCTCCAGGTGTTGGAGGAGCCCTGAGTAAGCTGGGAGCCAGGACGAGGTTGTACTCGAAGCGTGGAAGGAGCGGACGGCAGTCAAGACTTGGCCAGTCGAGCTAGGAGGGGATGCATGGGAGCAGAGGCCACTCTCGACCCTGTCCAATCCAGGGAGGGTGGAACTGGCTGTGGTTCCACCGTGGGTGCAGCAGGGTCTCCTGGCTCCCGGCTGAGGTAGAATGTGTAGTGGAAATAGCTCTAGCCTTGGGGTCCCTTCTCTGCCACCAAGCCGCTGTGTGACGCTGGGCAATTCACGTGGCCTTGCTGGCAAATGGGAGCAATGCAACCAGACTGAAGGATTAGAGGAGAGGGTCCAGACCACTCTCACCCCAGGACGGACCTGCAGAGGTGGCCCAGGAGGCCAGGCAGGCAGCATCGGGGCGGGGAAGTGGGAGGAGGCGTGGGAGCCCCCAGCACCGCGTGGCCAGACACACCACCCCAACTCGCCCCTGCCTGCCTCCTCCAAACGGCCTCACACCCCCACCCAGGGTGCAGGCGGGCGGCCTCACTCTGGCAAATGCCGGAGCCTCCCTAAACGGCAGTCAGGGGCTGCCGTCACTGAGCGCAGCATCTCTCAGGTCAGGATTCTGGTGTGGCCAGAATCCGCTGCTCCCCGTGAGCCCCATCCACATTCAGAGCTCCTCAGCCCATCAAACGGGCACAGCACCCATCTGACCTTCCTCACTGTGGCTGTAAAGCTGTGAGGCCCAGAAAGCCCTTTAGCCTTAACGCAACAGTCAGCATTTACGGAGCACAGACTTGGGGCCAAGGCCTGTTCGCATGTCTTAACGGCTCTAACCCCCACCGCAGCTCTGTAAGGCAGGGGCCATCGTCACCCCCATGGTGCAGACGGGTGCCCAGGGGCTGAGACCTGACTGAAGGAGCCTGCCAACTCTCACTACTGATTTGCCACCTCTGTTGCTGGAATGGGGGTGGAAGGGGGTCCCTTTTCAGAGTGGGCCCTCTCTGTCTACAATGCAGGAGACCCAGGTTTGATCCCTGAGTCAAGAAGATCCCCGGGAGAAGGGAATGGCAAACCCCTCCAGGATTCTTGCCTGGAGAATCCCTGGAGGAGCTTGGCGGGCTACAGTCCATTGCGTCACAGAGTCGGACACGACTGAGCAGCTGACACCAATGCTGACCTCTCTGTGGAGCCAGGGAAGGCGCCGGGCCTTTCCGGCACAGCCCTGGCACAGGCGCAGCACCAGCGGTGTGGGGCTGTGGCCCCAGCTTGACTGCTGACCAGTGAGATCTCAGCGGGGCTGCACCATGGGGGTCCCAGTTTTCTAACTCATACGTGAGAAAACAATACTTGAGCCTTCAAAGATCAAATGACAAAAGGGCACTAAGCTCTTTTTGAAAAACACAGACCCTTGTGAAAAACCTGAAGTTTCAATGCTACCCTTGACCTTGCCTTTAGAGAGAAAGGAGCCCCAGGGTGAAAGGTGTCCCCCCTCAGGCCCCAAGCCCACCGCTAGCTGCCTTTAAAAGACCTTGAGGGCAGAGGCTGTGGTCACGTTCCCTCAACCCCTGACTTGGAGAATCGACAGAAGGGTTAGACATGAGCCTCGGTGGGTGGAGTGGGGAGGGCAGGCCTGGTGTGGACTCCCTCGGCTTTAGCCGCTAATAACCACAGGCCTCGGAGTCAACCAGCTCCTCTTTCTCCTCCCACCCTCTACCCAACCCATCAGCAGGTCCTCAGCTTTACTCTCAGCCACGCTGGTCCCAGTGCCCCCGCCTCCCTACAGCAGCCTCTTCACTGGTCCTCCTGCCTCTGACCTTGTTTGTCTCTCCCCAGCCCTAGTCTGTTCCCCAGGCAGCAGCCACAAGGAAACTGGTAAAAGCCAAATCTGAGTCTTCCAGCGCGCTACTCATGTTCCTCCCACGGCTCCCCATTTCCACTGAGGAGTCCAGTTCCTTGCCAGCAGGCCCTGCGTGACCATGACCTGCTGGCCCTCCCTATGTCCCTCTGGCCTCACCTCCTACCACTCTGTATCTCCTCCAGCTCTACTGACTCCCTTGCTGTTCTAACCCCAGGGCCTTTGCACCTGCTGGGAATGGTTCCCCGCCCCCGCCCCCACCCCCAGATTTCCAGTTCTGCTCGAATGTCCTGATCTCCCCCCATCTCAACTCTCAACTCTGTTTCCACCCTGGCTCTCCTCCTTTCTCCGTTTCCTCCTCACTTCTGCATTCTCCGTAGTACTTGCCACCATGCAACAGGCTCTCAACACGGTAGTCATCGTGTTTACTGTCTTCCTCTCCCACTTAGAACATCAGCTCTGTAAGCCTAGCAATTTTGTCTGACTCTCTGCTGTCTTTTATCAACACCCAGAGCAGTGCCTGGCACACAGTAAACGCAGAATACTTATTTACTGAATGAATGAAAAAATGTCAACCTTTTGGAACATTCATTCAGTAAATAGCAGAAACACTGAATTTGTACTCTAGAGTCAAACCTGCACACAGTCGATGTCCAATAATTGTTGATGAAGACACAACCAAGAGCCAGCATCCTCCCAGAAGTGTGGGGGGCCCAAATTTCTCCTGTCCTCTGTCTCTGGCCCCTTCCTCTCCTCCTGGTCAACCCTCAGGGTCCAGCTCCACAGTCTCTTCCTCCTTGATTCGCCATGATGATTCTGCCCTTGGGGTGGTGCCCTCCCTCCTTAGGGACCCAAAGTCCAGACAGAATAGGTGTCAATAGCCTCAGGCTGTCACCCCCCACTTCACTGTCCCTTCATATCAACCACAACCATTTTTGAGTACCTACTGTGTGCCAATTTCTTCATATACTCTATTTCTAATCTTCATAATAATCCATTAAATATATAAATGAATCACTCAAAAATATATACAATGGAGTATTATTCAGCTATAAAAAAAATGATGCATTTGAGTCAGTTCTAACGAGGTGGACGAAACTGGAGCCTATTATACAGAGTGAAGTAAGTCAGAAAGAGAAACACCAATACAGCATATTAATGCACACATATGGAATTTAGAAAGACAGTAACGACGACCCCATATGCAAGACAGCAAAAGAGACACAGTTTTAAAGAACAGACTTTTAGACTCTGTGGGAGAAGGTGAGGGTGGATGATATGAGAGAATAGCATTGAAACATGTATATTACCATACGTAAAATAGAAGACCAGTGCAAGTTCAATGCATGAAGCAGGGTACCCAAAGCCAGTGCTCTGGGACAGCCCAGAGGGATGGGGTGGGGAGGGAGGTGGGAGTGGGGTTCAGGATGGGGGACACATGTACACCCGTGGCTGATTCCTGTTGATGTATGGCAAAACCACCATAATACTGTAAAGTAATTAGCCTCCAATTAAATAAATAATTTTTTTTTAAATTAAAAAAAAAACACATTGAAATAGGTCGCGACTTCTCTTGAGACTCGAAGAGGTTAAATAACACGTCCAAGGTCACACAGCAGGGAGAAGGCAGGGTCAGAAGCAGACCCAGGGGTGAGTCCCTCCACTGCCCCTCCCCGCCCCGGCGCCTGGTCCAGAGTCACCCCGCGGGTGTCACCCCGGCCCTCCTGGCCTAAAGGACCAGCTCAGCTCAAACCTGGGCAGGGCCACGGGAAGCCAGAGCCGCGTGCCCTCACCCAGGGTGGGCCTCAGCTTCCACAGACATTCCCACAGCTCCCCAGTCCTCAGGTCACCCAGACGTGGACGCGTTTACCGTGCCTGGCCCGGGGCCACATGAGGACCCTCACCAGCAGGAAGGGGCCAGGTCAGCTGGAACGTGCTGTCCTCCCGGCCCTGCCTGTGACGCCACCCCCAAGCTGACTCAGGTTCCATTCACACCTCCCTGCTGCCTGGGGTGCACACCGCCCTCCTCCCCAAAACCGCCCTGCTTCCCTCCGAGGGCCAGCTCAGTGCCCCCAAGACGCCCACGTCACCCCACACCCTGGTGCGGCTCCTCCGCACCCCCACCATCAACCAGGCCTCACTGTCTCAGGAGGCAGCCCGCTCTCCCCCAGGTCAGCACTAAGAGCAGGCCGGTTACGGGCCGGACAGGGCGACCAGGTTCACATCCCAGCTTTGCTGCTTTTCGGGTTGTGTGGCTTTGGCAAATGGCTTAAATGCTCTGTGCCTCAGTTTCCTCATCTGCAAAATGGAGGTGCTGGTACCCCCAGCCCAGGCAGTTACTGTGAGCTCACCGTTACTACCACTGCGGGTACTGTTACCCGCACTTCCAGAGTTTCAGAGCCTTCAGACCAGGAGGCTGTCTGGCTGATCTCCCTGAGGTTAGTCCCTCAGTCGTGTCTGACTCTTTGCGACCCCATGCTCTGCAGCCCGCCAGGCTCCTCTGTCCATGGGGATTCTCCAGGCAAGAACACTGGAGTGGGCTGCCTTTCCCTTCTCCAGGGGATCTTTCCCACCCAGGGACGGAACCCGAGTCTCCTGCGTCGCAGGTGGATTCTTTACCCTCTGAGCCACCAGGGCAGCATTTCCCCGGATGCCCTCACATCTCCTTCTCCCCTCTGTGGACTAACATCCCCGCAGGCTTTTGCTAAGGACTGAACTGTGTCCCCCTCAAATTTATACGGTGATGCTCTATCCCCGCAAAGTGACTGCATTTGGAGACAGGCTTTCAGGAGGTGATTAAAGTTAAATGAGTTCATGGGGTGAGGTCCTAATCCAACAGGATAGGTGTCCAGGTTAAGAGGAGGAAGGGTGGGCCGCGCCCTCTCCCCAGGCTCCAGCAGAGAGGGGGCCAGGTGAAGACACAGCGGGAAGGCCGGAAGACGGTCTCACCAGGGCTCTGACAGGCCCTCAATATCGGACTTCCAGCCTCCAGACTGCGAGAAATCAGGGTCTGCTGTTTAAACCGCCCAGTCTGCGGTGGTCTGTTACAGCACGACTGGGCTTCATCTAGAACCCCGGGTCTCCATCTAGAACCTGGAAAGAGAAGGTCCCAGACTGGCTGTG
Source organism: Antilocapra americana (assembly GCA_007570785.1). Lineage (NCBI taxonomy): Eukaryota > Metazoa > Chordata > Mammalia > Artiodactyla > Antilocapridae > Antilocapra > Antilocapra americana. The sequence continues at coordinate 16,037,976 of ML661332.1, forward strand.
TCTTGCCTTCTTCTCTTTGGATCTAAAAACCAGACTCCCCAACCTCCATCTCCTGTGAGGTAGGTGCTGTGGACAGCCCCCAGAGGGCCCTGCCTCCAGAAACTCTAAACCCCAAGGTGGAGAGGCAGGAAAGGGATGGAAGCAAATGGGGAGACTGAGAGAGGCAGACCCCCAAGAGACACGGAGCTGCAGGGAATGGGTGGGCCCATCCCAGGGGGAAAGGGTGGAAGGGACCCGCCCCAGCCACCGTGGCTGGCCTCCCCTCCCCTCCTCCCAGCCGCTCCTCGGACCCCAGACTTCAGCTCCTCACCCTCCCCAGCCTTTCCTCTCTTCCTCCAGCCCCACCAGGCCCCAGGCCCTCCCTTCTTCTCCGTGCTGCCCCGCTCCCAGGCCAAGCGGGTGGGGCAACATCTCATTAGGCCCACCCATCTCTAGGGCGCCTCGAAGCCCGTTCTGGGTGCTGCAGGCTCGGCAGGGAAAGAGACCAGCTTCCTGAATGGAGCGTACACTCCAGCGCAGGCAGGAAACTAAGCAGTGGATAACTATCACTCATTAGATGACTAAGGTTAACAACAGTTAAAGAAAATCAAGCTGGGAAGAGGGGAGTTGGGACAGCCTCAAGTAACGACTGGCTGACCTGGTGGACACACACCCCGGCTCTTCCTGGGGGCTCATCTGGGGCGTGTCCTACACTGCTTCTATGAGGGACCCGAAGGATGGAGCCACAGCTGCCCACAGCGGGAACCTGCTTAAAATCAAGAACGCTTCCTGCTTCACCTCCGCTCGCTCAGTGTTTCCAGGGACCACCTCCCAGTGAACCACTGTAATCACAGCCCCGTCTTAGGCTCCACAGACGGGGTGGGAGCTGGTGGCAAGACAGGGTCCCGTCTTCTCTGCTGTGGGTGCGTCTCCTCGAGACCACTCATCCCATAGGCGGACGCTCTGTCCTGACAAGGTGTGTTCTGTCCCACGCCTCTGCACCTCCAGTCTCCTGGAGGGGCAGGAACCAGGTCTGCCCGCCCTGTGGGCGATGCTCCTGGGACATGCACGGCAGGTTCTCCCAAAGGCACAGAACTCTGACCAGGAAGGAGGGGCCCGCCATCCTGAGCAGCACTGAGGGTGGGGAGCACGCAGCTTGCTCTCTGCCCCTCCCTGACTGAGAGAGCTCTCCTGGCCACAGCTAGGGCAGAGAAAGGCAAGAAGCACACACTCAGTCCTTGAAGGACATCTTGTCCCACTCCATGCCCTGGGGCCACTGTCCAGTCCAGTGAGCGTGGGGTGGGCATTGCATCCCTTCCCCTGTGAGGCTGAAACCCACCTCCCTGTTACCACACAGATGCAACCACTGAGCCAAAGACTCCTGGCTTTAACTGCAGCCCTGATCTTTTCAGTGCAGCTCTGTGCTACAGTGTGAGCAAGCCAGAGACCCCCGTGCCTCGAAGAGCTGACACTCTAAAGGGCTGGCAAGACAAGAAACTGGTCAGAAAAGTAAATGACCAAGTGTGTCAGATGACAAAGGCCCTGTAGAAGAACACGGCGGCAGAGGGAACAAGGAGGGATGGTGGGGGCTGAGGAGTGGTTCTGTTTACAGAGGCTGGTCAGAGAAGGCCGTTCTCAGAAGCTGGCATTTGAGCAGAGTCCTGAAGGAGGCAAGGGAGGGCGCCATGCAGATATCTGGGGGAAGAGCATTCAGGCCACGGGAACAGCAAAGGCCCTGGGGCAAAGCACGGCTGCCAGGGTTGAGGCACAAGGGGGCTGCGTGGCTAGAGCAGGGGGAGTGAGGGGGAAGGCTGAAGTCAGGGAGGCTGACTGGGAGGTGATGCAGACGTGTGGCAGCTTGTAGGTCAGAGGGGGGGCCCCTGACTTCTCCCCATCAAGTGAGACAGGAACCACTGCAGGGTGTGAGAAGAGATGGGGTGTGACCTGACTTAGGTTTCAAAAGATCCCTGGCTGCCGGGGGCGGTGAAGGGGAGAGTGTACTACAGGGGGCACCTGCTGGTGGACAGCTGCACCCCCCACCACCCCCAGTGATGGAAGACGGGGACTCGGAGCAAGGCGGTAATGCTGGAAGCTGGTGAGAGGTGCTTGGAGTTGGGAGATACTGACTTTGGGGCCAAGAGGATTTGCTGATGGTTTGGATGTGAAAGTGAGGGGTCAAGGTGGTGTCGGGGTTTGGGCCTGAGCGCCTGGCAAGGGAAGCGCTGCTTCCTGAGATGGGGAGCACAGCGGGAGGGCCAAATTAAGGAAGCCCGAAGCTCAGCTTTAGAGCCCTGAGAGCCAAGTGGTGATGCTCCTTCCTCTCCCCAGACTTCCTACACCTGGGCACGTGGGGAAGGCCAGCTCGGGCCAAACTGCTCTAGTCCCGGGGCCTCTGATGCTCCTGCAGCCGCCGTCAGCTCCCTCCGATGCAGGGAAGGCTGCGGGGGGGCGGGGCCTGGGCGCCCTGGGCTGTGAGGCCACTGGTGGGGCTTCCATTCTGGTGCGATGACTGCCCCAGAGTCTGGGGGCAACAGAGCAGGAAAGAGAGAGAGCAAACACAGAGCTCAGGATGCGTGGGACAGAGAAAATGGTGGAGCAGGGGACTGTGGCCTAGAGAAAGCCAAACAGGAACAGGACTTCTGGGGAAGGGTCGGCTCTTTCCAGCTTCTGCTAAAAAAGTTTGCCCTCCAGGCCTCACCGGCCCCTATCCTGGTGGGGATGGGATGGAGGCTGGCCCAGTGGGAGGAGGTGATGCAGCTCAGACCAGGCCCCAGGCGCCAGTGGGAAGGAGGGTGCCAGGGCTAGGAGACAAGGGGGCAGTGTACACGGGTTACTGGCTTCTCAGCAAATCTGCACCTCCCCACCCAGTTCCTGCCACCCCCAGGCCCATCCTCTCACCTGGGCCTTAACCCTGAAGTAGGAGACCTCTGTACCTATACTCAGCAAGTGCAACTACAGTTTGCAGAAATGAATGAACTGAGCCATGTCAGCTTCTCAGCACGCGTCCCCTGACCCCATCCCCTTGGCCCTGTCTCAGGTCCTCTCGCCCCCGAGTGCCCAGGGAAGGGGGAGCTCCAGTGTGGTGCCAAGACCCAGCCAAGGAGCCAGCCCAGCTCTCAGGGGCTGCTGGGGACGGAGGGCAGGCGGGAGAACGGGGCGGACCCTTTAGGTCCTAAGCCCCCTAGACAGGCTGGAGGTTGACAAGCCACCCCTGCCCCCTTGGGCTGGGATCTCCCCACAAGCTGGCCGAGGCCCTTCAGCTGTGGCCCAGCGCCCCCCAGGGCCAAATGCTCCATGCCCACTGCTCTGCCGCAGGCCCTCCTGCCTGCTCTGTGCCCACAGCCAGGCAGTGCCGCCCAGCTCCTCCCCAGGCCCGGCCCCACCCCCTCCCGGGCAGCAGCAGAGGCGCCTCTGCAGTGCCCCAGCTCCCCCAGCAGCGTCTGAGTCCATCCCGGGAGCCACGCTGCAGAGAGACAGAGAGGGGAAGGGAGGGCCTCAGGCACCCCACCCCATCAGGGCTGGCCCCCACCCAGCATGGAGACCTAGGGCCTGCTAATGGGGCAGGTGGGACAAGGCCCTTTGGGAGACCTGGGGGAACAATCTACAGGGAGACCAAGGAGGGGAAGGGCCTGAGCTTGGGGGAGAAGAGAGAAGTCTCCCTGACCCGGGGTCTAAGCTGCTGGTGTGGGGGTAGGAGGTGGGCCTGCTGGTTCCCGATGGCCAGGGGCTAGGACTGCCCTGAGAGGGGGTGGGGGGCATCCTCACCGCCCCCCCCACCGCCAAGTCTCAGCCTGGGGAGCAGCAGGACCACCGGCTTCTGGAAGCTCTGGCACCCTGGGCCCACTCTGCGAGGGAAGGGGCACTTCTCTGGTAAGGACCTGTGGCAGGGGTGCAGAAAGGGGCGGAAGCGCAGAGAGGGGGCAGTAAGAGGGACAGTCCTCCGGATGGGGAGAAGCCAGCTTCTGCAGAGGGCCTCTGGGGACGCAGGCTGCTTCCTACCAGGTCCACTGGCCCTAGGGCTTGCTGCCGGGTCCTGCCGGTGGGAAGACGGGAGCGGACGCCGGCCCCAGTCTCCGGACAGCCTCTTCCGGCTGTCCCCACCGAGATGCCTACCTGGGCCCGTCTGGGCACCAAGCCCGGGGCACGGAGGCGCGCGCGGCCCCCGCTGAGCCAGGCCAAAGCCGGAGGGGCCGGCTGCCCTCCTGCTCCGTGGCGGCGAGCGGGGAGAGGGCCTGGCGCCCGGGCCGGGGGCTCTGTCCTCCTGGGTTCCCTCCACCACTGGCTCGCGTACGCGGCGGCTCCAGGGCTGCAGACGCCGGCTTCTCGCCGCCCGCCGCCCGCCGCCGCCGCCTCCCCGTCCCTCCTCCCGACCCGCCTCCTTCTCCCGCCGCCCACCTCCGTCTGCTCGTTTCCATGGCAACTGGGCAATGCTGGCTCAGACAGCCTCCCTCCCGCGGACACCAGGGGACGCCAGCCTCCTGAGCGGCGCCCGAGCCCCTGGGCGGGCACGCGCACGCTTCACCTTCCCGGGCTCCGGCATCCAGGCCCCGCGACGGCGGGAGGGGGGGGCCCGGGGGGGGGGGGGGGGGGGGGGACGGTGGTGGTCCCCAAGACCCTGCCTCCCAAAATGCCTTTAAGACTCTGGAAGCTGCTTTCCACATGCTTCCCTCAGGTCCTTAAAATGTTACCAAGAGTCGCTCTGCCAAACATTTCTACTTGCTTAATCATTTATTCTCATTCAGTCACGCCTCAATTTCAAACTTGATTTTTCTGGGTCAGGCCAAGTGTGAGATGCTCCTCTACGATCTCATTCCAAGAGATTCCATACCCATTTTACAGATTGGAAACTGAGGCCCATAGTAGTAAAACAACCTGTCTGGGCATCCTGGGCTCCTTACTGGCAGCCGGGCCTTATGATTCTAATTCTGGTGCTGCTCCCACGGGCCAGAGCTGTCCCACACACCCCGCAGCAAACATGTACTACACGCGTATGACCCATCCACACGAATACTCGTCCATGCACATGTGCATGCCAATGACACACATATACAAACACTCATTACATACATTTGCACATGTGCATTTCCACAAGTCTGTATACTTACCTATATGTGTACAGATAACACACACATACATATAACTGTAACACTAATATCAGTGTACACACACGTTTGACATGTGTACACACATCTACATGAATCCAGAACATACAATGCACAAACTCTTCCCCCACAAAATCACAGCTGTGCACACAAGCCCCCAACCCTGGCCTCATGGGAGGGGACTGGTGACACAAGTGAGTGTCCCAACCAGGGGACTGAACATGAGCCCCTTCCTAGGAGAGGGTCTGTCTGTTCCTCTGGACACTGATCTGCCTTAGGTCTTTCAGTCTTCTGCTGGAGAGCCTGGAGGGGACTGTGGAAGAGTGGGGAGACAGGTCTACCTCCCCGACTCCCTCTCCCTCATTCTGAAAGTCCTCTGCCTGGTCCAGACTAGATCCTACCTACAGCCCCTCAGCCTAGGGGGCTCACAGATATGCCCCAACCCCCCTAGTTGTTGTCCAGCCCTGGTACCTGCAGTTAAGACAGGATTGAACGAAACAGACCCCATTCCCCAAAGAGAATTCCAGACTTCAGAGAGCCCTGCCACCCGCCAAGAGGGATAACATACAGTGGGGGCCAAGGGAGGGGGTCTTCAGGTCAGGAAGGGAAAGGGGCCCAGGACACACAGTGTTCCCCATAGGATGTGCTACCTTCAGCCCAGGACAGCCTCAGACAGCCCTCAGGCAGGGTCACTGCATGCCCTGTGCCCCAGGGCAATACTCAGGGATCCCACACAGCCCAGGGAGGGCATATACGATCAGAAAGAACTGGAAGCCCACCAAAAATTAAGCCAAAAAGTGCCTGTTAATACAATGACAGCTTCTTCCATAATTCATCCCATCTAAAACCCTCTCCGTCATAAGACTGCTGCCAATTAAACCAAGACATGCTATTAATATAAATCGTATGAACCATCCTAATACCAGTGATGTCAAATGTGAGGGGGAAATGATCCTGGAACAGATGAAATCGGGCACTTCATTCATTCACTGGATACTGACTAGGCACCCACTGTGTGCTGGGGGTTCTGCATGCTGGGATGTGTGCCACCAGCAAAACAAAGTCTCTGCCCTCAGGGGTGACGGGCTAGTGGATTTACTGGACCCTTGTTCTCTTGCAGCACCTCTGTGAGGCTCCAGGACTGATGAGGAAAGGGGCTCTGAGTGGTTGAGCAATTTGCCCAAGAGGACAAAGGCGGGAAATGCCTGGGCTGGGATTTGAACTCCATGCCTGCCAAGCTTATCCCATGGGTTCCATTAGGAAAGATCTGATTGGGAAACATGGAGACGGCCACCCATTTTCTAGAAGGATGCTTCTCATCCTTAGATCAAGGCAGGACAGGGTCATACGTACTCAAAGTCAAATAGTGGACATGAGTGAGGATCCCCCCAAATGACCTCAGAGGTGACTTCCAGCCTGGCCTCCTTGGGCCAGAAGCCTGATGCTGGGTGTCCCCAGACCTGGAGGCCCTCAGTAGTCACTGAGGTCCACACCCAGGCCAAGAGTGTGGGGATGCCTGGTGCCCGAGAGCAGAGGCCCCCGGGAGAGCTAGGGGGCAGGGAGGGATTGAGTTCCCAGGCCCTGTAAGCAGAGCCCCCAGCCCGCCTGCCAGGCCCCAGCCTCAGATCATCTTTCTCCCAAACAGCCAGCTCCAACCAGGAATATCAAAGGCAGCTGCATCCCACCCACCTCTGTCAGCCTGATCCGGCCCCATCTGCTGTTGGGAGGGTCCCAAGGGAGGTCCATGAGGGAAGCAGACAACAAGAGTAGACAGACTTAGTTTCTGTCAAAGTTGACATTGATAAGAGACCCCTAAACCAGCAAAATTACCGGTAATAGGTTGTACCATGGCAGCCTGCACCCTTTGAAACGACTCCGTCTTTATCTCCTATCTTTCTTGTCTCCTTCTTCCCAAGTGGACCACCATTCAGGGGAAAATTGTCCTCTGCCAATTTTTTTGTCTTTTCGTGGTTATTTTTTGGCCTGCGGGATCTTAGTTCCCCAATCAGGATTCGAACCTGAACTCCTTGCAGCAGAAGAATGGAGTCTTAACCACTGGACTGCTGGGGAAGTCTCCTCTGCCAGTTCTGTGGTAACTTTCCTCTGCATGTTACTAGAGCTAGAAAAACATCATGGAGTTGTCATCTGCAGCCTCCACTCCTATACTTGTAGGCCCCAGACAGGCCCAGGGACACTCCCTAATCCACACACACACACTCGTGTACACACACACACACACACACACACACACACATACCCCCTGTGCCCAACATCCTGGACCTCAATCGTGTTCCAGTCCCACAGGTTGGATCAGTCTACAAATAAGGAGGGGGCCTCACTCAGGCCACAGGGCAGCTGCTCTGTTGTCCCAGAGAAGCCAATCCCTTTTGTCACCGCCTCCTTCTCCAACCCAAAGAGCATCATGGTCCCCACCCCGCCACTCCAGCCCGGCAGGGTTCCCCAGTGCTGCGCAAACATGATCAGGGCTCATTAACTGCTGCTTTGCATCTCATTTGCATAATCCCCCACAACTGTCAAAGTACCAGAGTCCTCCCCAAGGCCCTGCCCCGACAGGTGGGGCTGGCCAGCAATGGAGAAACAGCCTGGACAAGGCCCTGCTGAGGGTCAGTGGAGGGGGCTAGACAGGTGGGGACCGGGAGGATCAGAGGGAGAAAATCAACAGCTGCTTCAAGGTTCAGACCCCGAAAGCCCCCAGAGGAGGGGCAGTTGAAACTTACTTAGGGCGTGCTAAGGCCGGTCACCGTGCACCGTGCTTTCCACACATCACCACTTGCTTTCCACAATGAAGAGGTGTGGAAACCGGTTCAGAGCAGGAACGGCCTCACTATTCAAAGCCTGGGTCTCAGAACCTACAGCTTGGGCACCCCCTGGGAGCTGGGAGGACAGCCAGCCTCTCAGGCCCCACGCTGGACCTCCAGATCAGAGTTTGCATTGTCACAAGGTCCCAGGAGACCAGTCATGGGGACTCGGCCTGTGATACAGTTTGAAGACGACGCTGGTGTCAGAACTGAGGCGTCTGCCCAAGTCCCATGTTAGTGTCTTTGATATGTTTGACAGACGTTTCCTGAGCACCTACTCTATGCAGCACAGCTCTAGGCAGTGGGACACAGCACAGAACCACGGGATAACCCCATGGATGTTTCATGCCGAAGCGGGAGACATACAACAAATACAGCAAAAGTACCATCAAGAAAAGTAATGTGGGTAAAAGAACAGAGGATGAGTGGGGGCCATTTTAGAGTCCCCTTTTTTGTTTTGTTTTTTTTAATACTTGACATTTAACTTAATTTTTTTATTTTTTATTTAATTTTACATTTTTGGCCATGCCATATGGTATGTGGGATCTTGGTTCCCTGGCCAGGGCTCAAACCCACGCCCCCTGCAGGGGAAGAGTGGAGTCACAACCACTGGACCACCAGGGAAGTCTGGAGAATTCCTCCTTGAAGAGGTAACATCTGAACAAAGACCTGCGTAAAAGGGAAAGAGAGGTATGTGATGATTTGGGGGAAGAGTGTTTGTGTCAGAGGGAACGGCACGGTCCTGATGTGGGATTGAGCTAGACACACTGAAGGCACCCAAAACTGAATGGATGGGTGGACAGGTGGGTGAAAAGGTATAGGAGCAGAGAACAGGCAGGGGCTAGATCCTGTGGTCTTGTGGACCATGGTGAGGGTGGATCTGCAAGAAAGGAAGCCACTGGTATTTTTGAGCAAGGGTGGGGAAGAGATCCGGTTAATGTTTTCAAAAAATCACTGTGACTTTGATGTGGAAAACTGACTAGAAGGAGGCAGTTTTCCTTTCTCTTCTGCTGAAAGGAAGGGAGCAGTTGAGAGGCTTTTGCAATATTTATCCCCAACAGGAATGAGTGTTTGTAGCCACTGAAACCTACGGCCAAGAACACCTGTAGCAGCTTTGCTCATAAAATCTCCAAACTGGAAGCAGCCCAGATGCCTATCCACAGAGGGGCTGATCAAGTCATGGGGTATTGTATGTAGTTGAGATCATTTGCTTTTTCACTGCTGTCTAGGACTCCACAGTGCAAATTCTACTGTGCCATTTGCTCACACAGTTGAATACTATACAGCAATGAAAAACATCCAGCTACACACAACTACATGGAAAACATCTCAAGAGATTATGATGAGCAAGAGAAGCCAAACTTAACAGAGCATACTAAACAGATTCCATTTATATGAAGTTCAAAAACAGGCAAATCTAGATTTCTGGTTCCTGGGCAAGATGGAGTAAATGTACTTGTCCCTCTTCCTTCTGCAAAGTCCAGCTAAAAGTCCTGGACATAAACAAATATAAGAAGACTCTAAAAGGGGAGAAAAGAAGACAGGCTGACTAGAGACCTCAGAACCCAAAGAATGACAGGGTAGTGAGTTCTCTGGGTTTTCTTTTCACCTGATATACCCCAGGTGTGCAGCTGGAGAAGTCAGCTACCCAGAAAGCCCAAGGAGTATGGATAATTACAGCCCTAAAAAAAGCCTGCTGTCTTTAGCCAAAGGACTAGGAGAGGAGCAGTTCAGCAAGATAAAAACCTTTAAAACAAGAAATGCCCTACTGTAGCCAAATGCCATGGGAAAAAACTGCACCCTGGCCCTACCCACCCCCATGAGCAGGGGTCAAGTGGGGAGCCTTGCCTGGCAGTAACCAGCACCCCAGCCCCTGAGACAGGCTGGGATCCGGGACCCTTTGCTGCGGTGCTGCAGTGCTTGCACCTGGACACACCTCTCTTTGAGCAACAAAATACAATGAAACTTTATGGGACTTGGGGCAAATTCTGGACCCAAAAGATACAAAAAGACCAAAAACCACACCTGTGACTTTTGAAGAGCCTGAAGCAAAAACAGGGTGTAGGGAGCAAAGCAGTTACTATGCATGCTCTCTGCACACACCACCACCTAAGGGATGGGCAAAACACCTAAGCGACCCCTCTGGCCAGACCCCTGGACACAGCCCCACCCTCACCCCATATAAGGAACAAGCTCACCGCCCTTGGGGAGCAAACAAGCAAGGGAACCTGTTTGTTCTTGCTGCCCTCTCTGCTGCAGCAGAGGTCCTCGTTAAAGCCTGGTCTGAATTTCTTGTCTGATGACTAGTTGATTTCTATTGATTGGGGAAGGTCAAGAACCTTGGTCATTAACGCCCCACCACCAGGGTGTGGGTGGGCTGGGTGGGCTGGGTGGGCTGGGTGGTTCATTTCCATATGCCTCAGCTGGGGCTGGAATGTCCAAAGCAGCTTCTTCATTCACAGGACTGAGATGCCAGAGTGGCCGGCAGCTGGCTGAGTACTTGTGCCTCCCTCTCGCCCCCTCCCCTCCCTGCCCTTATCCCCACGTGGTCTCTCCAGCCGGGTACCTGGCCCTACTTATGTGGTAGCTCAGGGTTCCAACAGCATCCAGTCCAAAAGGACAAGTTCCAATGTGTACATGTCCCCAGGGACTGTAGCCCGCCAGGCTCCCCTGTCCATGGAACTTTCCAAGCAAGAATACTGGAGTGACTTGCTGTTTCCTACTCCAGGGAATATTCCCGACCCAGGGATCAAACCCCAGTCTCTTGCATGTCCTGCACTGGCAGGCAGGTTCTTTAACCACTGAGCCACCTGGAAAGTCCTCCAAGGTGTGAGCATTTAGCTCTCAAGCCTCTGCTTTCATCATGCTGGCCAACCTCTCACTGGCCAAAGCAAGTCAATGGCCAAGCCCAGAGTCCATGCAGGGAGGTTGGCGAGGGTTACACCAGGGTGTGAGTAACAAGAGCTGGGGTTTCAGATGGGGGTAGGGAGCATGTGGGTACCAGGATAGGTCTTTGATGGGACCCAACACTTTGCATTTTTTTTTAATGACTTTCTTTCCAAGTAGCTCCCCACTATGATACAGTCAGCCCAGGGAACACACCTGGAGCACTGCTCCTAGCCTGTAATACCTATTCCATGACACTGTGATCAAAGAGGCTGTTACATCTCCCTAATGTCTGCACAGCAATCAAAGGGGATGTCACAGCCACAATCACTGCTCTAGGGGGCAGACAGCCCAGGGCAGACACACACACACACACTGGGACACAGGAAGGCTGTTCAGACACTGGCCTCTCCCATCAATCTGAGGCTCCAGCTTTTAGTCCTGACTTGGTCCCGTTCCAGCCCAGAGACCTGACCTGGGTCTCCCCTCTCTCCTTAAAAGTGAGGGGGTTGGACTATATTAGCAATATCTAACCTCTGCACCACTCAGGGACATTTTACATATTTTTTGACCAGGGAAACCCCCATTTTGAAAGATTTTTGTCTATCAAACAGACTGCACATGTTTTTCAATTGGAAAACAAATTGACTTTTTACTCAATTATCAGGTCGAGTTTCTGATCAGCATGGTATAATCAACATTTCCACACTGAACTGAGAAAATTCTCACTGAAAGCAAAGAGCTCTGAAGTACTGGCTGGGCTGGGTTGCCTCAGCCAGGAAATGCTCAACAAGGAGACAGGTTTTTGCAACATTCAAAACAATTGAGCCTCAGGAATTCCCTGACAATTGAGTAGTTCGGATTCCATGCTTTCACTGGCAAGGGCCTGGGTTTGATCCTGGGTTGGGGGAACTAAGATCCCACAAGACTCACAGCAAGGCAAAAAAAAAACCCCCAAAATAACCAAGCCTCAGGACTTCCCTTGTGGTCCAGCAGTTAAGAATCCGCCTTCTGATGAAGGGGACGTGGTTTCCATCCCTGGTCAGGAAAGTGGATTCCCACGTGCCACCGGGGAACTAGACTAGAGAAAGCTCACACACCACCATGAAGACCCAGCACAGCCACGGTAATAACAATTTTTTAAAAATAAATATGTTTTAAAAAAATAAGCAAGCCTCTCTCTGGAATCTGGGGCTGGGGGCAGAGTGCCAGCTGAGATCGGCTGGACAGGGAGTCCTCTAAGTAAGGATCTGTCCAACTCTAAGCAAGCTGTGTGCTCAGTACCTCTCGGGGACACCACGAACCAGCTCCCTGCTGAGCACCACGGGGACAGCTCAGGGCATCTAAGGTAACACGGCTCATGACAGTGGCCACTGGTGTCATTTGACTATTCAAATTTCAGTTAAATGGAATTAAAAACATTTGAAAATTTTATTCCTAAAAAAGCAAAAAAAAAAAAAAAAACCTTCCTCAGCTCTACTAGCCGCATCTCACGTGTTCAACAGGCGCATGCACCTAACAGGCACCGCCTAAGTGTAGAAACTGATGAGTTGCACCAACGCAGAAAATTCAGACAGAGCTAGAAGGTCTGGTTCATACACAATCAGGTGTGTCCGGCGTCACACACTTGACTGGCCCCCCCCCTCCAATTACACATTACAGTCTAGCTGCTCCCCTGCTCCTATAACACAATGGGGCTGCATTTCTCCGACAGAAAAAAAAAATTGGCTCCAAAGTACTGCAAAAATCACACTCAGGGATGCAGCCAACCTTAAAAATCATGTGCTACTTTTAGAGAGAGATGATTAATCTCCTGACAAAACTGCATTACCAATAATATTTGGAGTAAACCACCAAGTATGATCTCTGTCAACATCCCTCCACCAGGATTCCCCACCTCCTGGGGAAGGGAAGGAGGGGCTGGGTGTTTGCTCACCCTGACATATGAAAACCTCTTTGACCTGCCAGCCCCATACTTGGCATTCTGTAATATCTCTCTGTTTCTAAAGAACGGGCTTCTCCACAAGGGGGTGGGGTGGGAAAGATGGAGGTGATGTCTGATTTATTGTGAAAGTAATTTCCAGGAGCAGACACTTCTCTTTGGCTCTTGCTAACCAGTGTCCTGATTACATAACAAGTGACTCAGAAGAAATGATGGTCGGTCTAAGGCAGGGGCCCCCAACTTCGACACTACATTTGGGGCTGGATCGTTCTTTGCTGGGGGGGCTGTCCTATAAACTGTAGATGCTGGGCAACATCCTCTACCCACTAGATGTTAGTAGCGTCTACACTCCCCAACTCTCCCCACCCTCCCACCCCCCAGCCAAAAACGTCTGCAGGCATTGCTGAATGTCCCCTGGGAAGCAAAATCAACCCAGACTGAGAACCACTGGTCCAAGATATAAACTCTAAGCCGGTGGTTCTCAAACTTGAACATTCATCAGAATCACCTAAAAGACTTGCTAAAATACACATGGCTGGGCCTCACCCCCAGAGTTTCTTTCTGATTCAGTATGTCGGTAGTGGGGCTCAAGAATGGGCCTTTCTATTGAGTGCTCAGGTGAGGCTGATGCTCCTGCCCTAGGGACCCCACTTTAAGAACCACTGGTCTGGGACTGCCCTGGTGGTCCAGTAGTTAAGACTTCGCTTTCCAATGCTGGCAGTGTGGGTTCAATCCCTGGTCAGGGAGCTAAAATCCCACATGCCTCATGGCCAAAAAACCAAAACATAAGACAGAAGTAATACTGTAACAGATGCCATAAAGACTTTGAAAAAAGTCCACACCAAAAAAAATCTTTAAAGGAAAATCAACTCCCCCTTCCCCGCCTTCCCTCCAGACCCTGGCAACCACCATTCTACCTTCTATGTCTATCCATTTGCCTAGTCTGGGCACCTCATGCTAGGTGGAATGTCCAATACTCGTCCGTTTGTGCCTAGCTTCTTTCACTCAGCATGATTTCAGTGTTCATCTATGATGCAGCATGTATGAGAATCCCATTCCTTTTCTCTGTTTGTTTGGCTGTGCTGGGTCTTTGTTGGAAGTTCAGGCTTCTGTAGTTGCGGAGAGCAGGGGCTACTCTTCCTTGCCATGTGCAGGCTTCTCATTGCGGTGGCTTCTCTCGTTGCAGAGCACAGGCTCTAGGAGCGTGGGCTCAGTAGCTGTGGGCTCAGTTGCCCAGTGGCATGTGGAATCTTCCCCAGTCAGGGATCAAACCCATGTCCCCTTGCATTGGCAGGCAGACTCTCATCCACTGTACCACCGAGAAAGTCCTTCATTCCTTTTTAAGGCTGAATAATTTTTCGTCACGTGGGTTTACCACATTTTGTCTATCCATTCATCCACCAATGGACACTTGGGTTGTTTTCACCTTCTGGCTATGGTTAATAATGCTGCTATGAACACTAGTGTTTCAGTATCTGTTTCAGCCCCTGCTTTCAATTCCTCTGAGTAGAGATCTAGAAGTGGGAATTTTTAAAATCATATTCTGTGTTTAATTTTTGATGAACCATCAAATTGTTTCCCACAGCAGCTGTACCATTTTACATTCCCATCAACAATGCAGAAGGGTTCCAATTTCTCCACATTCTCACCAACACTTGTTATTTTCTGCTTTTTTTTTTTTGATAATGGCCATCCTAATGGGAATGAAGTGGTATCTCATTGTAGTTTTGATTTGCATTTCCCTAATGATTAATTGGGGAATTACTGAACATCTTTTCATGTGCTTATTAGCCATCTGTATATCTCCTTTAGAGAAATGTCTATTCAAGCCCTTTGCTTATTTTTTAAATTGGTTGTTTGGTTCTTTGTTGCTGAGTTGTAGTAGTTCTCCATACATTCTGAATATTAATCCCTGATCAGATATAGCATTTGCAAATATTTTCTCTCATGCTGTTTGTTGTCTTTTCACTATCTTGATCGAGTTTTAAATTTTGATGAAGTCCAATTTGTGTATTACCGCCCTGGTAGCTTAGCTGGTAAAGAATCTGCCTCCAGTGCAGGAGACCCGGGTTTGATCCCTGGGTTGGGAAGATCCTCTGGAGAAGGAAATGGCAACCCACTCCAGTATTCTGGAGAATCCCATGGACTGTCCATGGGATTGCAAAGAGTTGGACTGAGCGACTAACACTTTAACTTTCAATTATGTATTTATTTTTTTTCTTTGGTTGCCTGTGCTTTTGGTATCATATCCAAGCAATCATTGCCAAATCCCATGTCATGAAGATTTCCCCCTACATTTTCTTTCAAGACTTTTATCACTTTAGTTCTTATATTTATGCCTTTGATCCATTTTTGTACACGGTGTAAGGTAAGGGTCCAACTTTATTCTTTTGCATGTGGATGTCCAATTTTCTTACCTAGGACACTTTTAAAACTCCTCAAGTCCAGCCTCACCCTAAACTCTCTGTGGTGGGGCCCAGGCATCAGCAACCCCAAGGTCCTCAGGTAGGTCCCAAGGGCATGTCCTACTGCACTTCTTAGTCCTTCTTAGTCCCAGGCCATCTTGTTGGTCTGTCTTCCCACTTTCTAGCACAAGGCATGGCCCATGAAGTATTCAGTGGTGTTTATGCTGGGCCTCGTGTGGGAGATCATAGTCTTGGAACTTCTCAGACACGTGGGTTCCATGCTCAGGGCTGTGACAGGTACATATGAGGAGATGAGAATCAGCCGGGGGCTCAGCCCCAGGGAGCATGGGTAGCCTCGGGAGAGGTTACAGAGGCTGATGGTAACCAACTGCTTGACGGTGCGGGACGGGCTGTCCATGCTATGAAATCAGAGAAGTCTGGCTGCTGTGGGGAGGGCTCCTGGGGACAGGGCTGGGAGGGCCAAGGAGGAAAGGGTGTTGGGGGGAGGAAAAGCTTGAGCAGAGGTGAGTGTATATGGAGCAAACGGGGGAGCCTCGCTGGAGAAGCCTCCCAAGGAGCATAGAAGGAGCAACCTTAGGGGAATTCCCTGGTGATCCAGTGGTTAGGACTCCATACTTTCACTGCCAAGGGCATAGGTTCAGTCCCTGGTCGGGGAGCTAAGAGTCTGCAAGCTACATGGTGTGACACAAAAAATCTTTTAAATAACAAAGAAAAGTTTTCAAAAAGGAGTAAGCTTAGCAGCTGGGAAAGATTGAAGGCAGAAGGAGAAGGGAATGACAGAGGATGAGATGGTTCAATGGCATCACTGACTCGATGGACATGAGTTTGAGCAAGCTCCAGGAGTCGGTGATGGACAGTCCATGGGGTCACTAAGAATTGGACACGACTGAATGAACAACAACAACAACAAAAAGGCTTAGCAGAAGCCTATGGCTATTAAAAACATGTCTGCTTTCCATTATGTTTACTCATCTT
This sequence comes from Antilocapra americana, assembly GCA_007570785.1. Lineage (NCBI taxonomy): Eukaryota > Metazoa > Chordata > Mammalia > Artiodactyla > Antilocapridae > Antilocapra > Antilocapra americana. The sequence continues at coordinate 16,054,105 of ML661332.1, forward strand.
AAACTGGGGATAAGGGCAGCACCGACCTCACAGGGCAGCTGAGGGGGAAAGAAAGGCCCCTGGAACCATACCTGACACAGAGGAAGCGCTCAGTCATGTCAGAATCCATTGCCACAACTGTCTTTAATCTCAAAAATAACACTAAGAGACACCTATCATTATCTCCATTTTTTTAAGAGGAAACTGAGGATCAGAGAGGTGAAATGTCACACAGCAGGAATGAGCCACGATTCAAACTCCAAAGCCCATGCACAGATCTTCCATAAAACTGGGGGGCCAAAGGCTAGATTCCTAGGATCCAGATCTAAGAGGGCCTCCCAAGGCCATTGTGCCTGGCCCAACTCCTTTGTTCTGCAGAGAAAGACAACCAGAGAAGGGAGGTGGCAGCACAAAGCCCCACAGCATGTCAGGGCAGAGGGAACTGGGGCTGAAGCTTCTAGATAAACCGATGGGCAGAATGGGTCGCTGAGGCCACCAGCAGTCACTGCTCAGCAGGTCAGCGAGTACCGCGTGCCCTGGTCCCAGCCAGCTCAGCGGGAGAGCACTGGGGAGGTGGAGCACCACCCAGTGGGGGAGGCTGCCACCTCCTGCCTCTCTTCTCGAGCTGGCAGAGATCACTCGGAGTGGCTCTCAGCCCCCAACCCCCTCGGTGAGAGCCCAGAGCCCAGAAACCCCCTGACAGGCCCCTACTGCAGCCTCCTACCCATCACAGGGAGGAAACTGGGCAATTACAGATGACCTTTGCAGGGAGCAGAATGTAAACTGGAATCCATTTGCCTGAGCAGTCTTCATCATTAACACAGCAATTATTCACAACAAGCCGTTGTGATCAAGGCTTCAGCACAAGTGGTGAGCCCTCAACGTGCTCTGGCCCCTGTCATCCCCCTCCCAGGCTGTCCTTTGTCCCACGGTATTATCTCCTGCATCTGCACAACCTGCTGCCTCTCCACTCTCCAGATACAATTGCAGAGTGGGCAAGCAGTCAATCATCAACCCAAGTTTGGGCAATGTTAAGGGGTACAGTAAAGAATTCCTGGATATTTCCTGTTCATTCCCTCATTGCCAACTTTTCCAGCAACTCACAGCTCCTTTCTCCTCCCTTATCTAAATAACCACTGGAAGAGTTAAGAGATGAGATGTGAGTCATTCACATTTTAGTATAAATAAGTTACTCAACCAGCTTTCTGCCTGATGCCTAGCTGAGATCCTGCCCATTTCAGGGTTGGGTGGGAATTAGGAGTGTTGATAGAAGAGAGCAGGAAGAGGGAGGGGGAAGAGGTGCTCCTGAGAGAGGTGTTAAGAGTAAGGGACTTTGAACTAGCCAAATGGCTTGAATGGTACATCTTATAATAAGGACTGGAGAGAGGCTTGAACTTGCAGTAACTAACACTCATGCCAGAATCCGGACAGTAACAAACCAGTGTTTGCCCGAGTTCCATGGGACCTATCAAGCAGAGAGACCTGCCTGTGCAGCCCTCAGCTGGGTAGCGGTCTGAATCCTCACCACTCCCAGTGTGGTCCATGGGCCAGCAGCACTGGCGTCTACTGGGAGTTGATGAGAAACGCAGAACTTGGGCCCATAAGGCCTCCTAACTCAGAATCTTCGAGCAAGGTCCCAGAAGACTGCTGAGCCCATCAAGATGCGGAAAGTTAAGCCCAGAGAGTCCCTGGAATACCTGCTTCTAAGAGTACTTTGATGGATAACAGGCTGGGGGCAGGGGTGCTGAGGTGCTGGTCCTGAGTTGCTTTCTAAAGGAAGGGAGGAGCCACAGGCCAATGAAACTAAGAAGTAAACTGGGGGTCCTGGACTTGGAATCCACCACTGGGTTCATGGTCACTTTGCACTAACTTGCTGCATGATTTTGAGCAAGTTGACTGGCCTTGATTTCCCCTTCTGTCCTGGGGAGCTGATACTACGTTCTCTTGCTGTCTTATGGGGCAGCAGTGAAGCCCAGAGGAATTAAAATGAAAAGCACTCTGGAAACCGTGAACACTGGGCAGGGTGCATCCCTGCAGCTGCTTCCAGTCGTCCTCGTGAGATTCACAGAAGGTGGCCTCATGGGTAGCAAAACGAACCTGTTTCCTTCCACAGCCTTTTGGAGCTGGTCTCTCAGGCTGAAAGGAAATGGCTAAACCAAGTCACACAAGGATGTTACTATCTGATAACCTTTTAATGTATCTGCCAGAATTTGTTTTTGGCAAAGATCCTTGGAAATGGATATCAGGTACAGTCAAGCAGGGGTGGTCCCAGGGCTTCTCAAATCTCACATCCACCCACATACCATGGAGCAGTGGTTTCCCACCCTGATTGCACAAAAGAATCACTGATGTTTCTGGTAAAGCTATGAATGTATATTACCATAAAATACTTCCATAAAAACAACACTAAGTTCATTTGAAAAAATAAAACATCAACAAAAGACTGTATACCCAGGCAAGGAACAAGATTTTAAAAATAAAAAAGTCTGAGAAAGGAAAAAAAAAAAGGAAAGAAAGAATCACTGATGTCTGGACCACAGAATGGCTAAAATAAAAGGACAGACAATATCAAATGTTGATGAGGCTGCAGAGCAATCAGAACTCTGGAACACTGCTGATGGGACTATAAAACAGTACAGCCACTTTGGAAAACTATTTGGCACTATCTACTCAAGTTCACCAACTCTGCCACTCTCAAGTGGACACCCAACAATAAGGGGTGCTCACGGCCACCAAGCAGCATGTACATAAGGGACTTCCTTGGAGGTCCAGTGATTAAGACTCAGTACTTCCACTGCAAGAGAGGGAGTGCCGGTTCGTTAGATCCAAAAAATAAAAAGGGGGGGAGGCATGTACATAAAGGCACAAGGCAGTGGGATTCACACTAGCCCCCAAACAACCCAAACGTCCACCAGTATGTGAAAAACTAAATAAATTGTTTTATTACAATTTATTACACCACCCAGAAGCCCTGCCTCAGGACACAGGTGTCCCCAAGCTGTGGGGAATATTTACTGCTGATAAGTCTGAGTCCTTCCCAAGGACTGTCCTCCACCTCACAGCCCCTTCGCAGAGGAAGCTCACATCCAACAACTGGTTCACACAAGCCTGGATCCCTGGACCTTTAATGCAGGACAACCCTGACGTTAGCACTTAGCACTCCTCAGGGGATCAAGTGAAGCCGGTGTTAAAAGTGCACCACCAGGGACTTCCCTGGTGGTCCAGTGGTTAAGACTCCGCACTTTCAATGCAGGGGGCACAGGTTCAAACCTTGATTGGGGGAACTAAGACCCCAAGTGGCAAGACCAAAAAATAAATAAAGAAAAAACCTAGGAGCACTTGAAAAAGAAAAAGTGTACCATCAATTCAACCCCTCCTTCTCTCTGCCCTGTTCTGTTTCCCTCATCTCGTACAAGGAGAACAAGACCCTTAGACCCTCCTGCACAAATATTATTTCAGAGCCTGTCTCCCTCCAGAACCCATCCGGAATCAGCATCAGGAGCAGCAGCTCTCTCGGAAACAGCCCCTGAACCGGGGGATGGAGCTGGGTCACCCGCTGCTGGCCAGCAGTGAGGACCACAGCTGGGGCAATACTGGCCACCGGCCAGCACAGCAGTGAAGGTGCAAACCCATTTGCAGCTTGGACTGGAGGGGAGTGCGCTGAGGGGTTGGGCAGTCTCTCCAGAGTTTGAGATTGGGGGTGGGGGTGATTAATGATAAAGCCCACAGAATGGGCTGGCTGTTGCTGGGGCTCTCCTGCACTGGAGAAAGACAATTCTAAAAGGCTGAGAGTGATTAATCACTGATTTAAGGCCAAGTGTGGAAGCCAAGGGCCTCCTTAGCTGCATATAAATCCTCCTCCCCTGCAGCTGGAGGGGAGGGGAAAGCTAAGGAGCAGGCGCGGAGCTTAATTATAGGCAGAGCAGAATGTCAGGGAAGGCGGAAGTCTCAGCCCAGGATGAGTCTTCAGCACCAAGGTCAGATCCTGCTCAGGACCGAGCAGGACCTGGAAGGGACCCCTCGGAGTCCAGAATGCACCCTGCTGGAGGTTGACGATGGGATCCTGCCTTAGAACTAACTCGTTCCTCACCTGACCACAGAGTGATAGCTAAGGTAAGTTATACCTCAGCCGGGTGCCCGAGGGAGCCAAGTGCTGGCAGAACCAGAACACAGCAGATGCCATGGGGCGGGGCAGGGGCGGGGGTGGCGCTGGATCAAGGGGGTGGGGCGTAGAGTCTGATAAGGGAGAGTTAATTCCTCATACACACACTGACAAGGACCCCGAAAGATGGTATTATTAGCATGGTGCTTGGAGGAAGCAGCATCACAGGGGACTCCCTGGTGGTCCAGCCATTAGGACTCGGCGCTGTCACTGCCAAGGGCCCCAGGTTCAACCCCTGGTCAGGGAACTAAGATTCCAAAAGCTGCATGGCTCAGCCAAAAGAAAGTGGTATCCTGGCACAAGAAGTAGAAATGCCCGGGCTGCAGACAGTGGAAGAGAAGTCAAAAGGCTCAGAGAGGTGAGCATGTTGGGTGAATGCAGCGAGTCAGGCTGCAGAACCCACCAGGTGTCTGTCTTCTACAGGACAGCCTGACGGAATCTCCGTCTGCCAAAGCCGCAGGAAAAGTGCTGGCTGCAGGGTAGGGGGCCATAGCAGCCTGACAAGCTCAGGAGTGTGTCCTCTGAGGACCTGAGACCAGGAGCTGCCGGGACAGAACTGGGCACCCTGATGCAATGAAGGTGAGAGGGTCCCCAAATAAGAGGCCAGGTAACAGCACTGACTGGTCAGAACAAGGTGGGTGGTGTTATCACAACTCTTACGCAGATCAGAGGGCACTGGGAGGGCCTGACCCACAGAGCTTTGGAAATGGGAGATGGTTACCATAATCAGGCATCTCCAGGGGCACCCAGGACCCAGCCCACTCTCTGTAACCAAAAGAAACCAAGGCGTGATGACCCCTGGGCTGCACCTCAATAAAATGTCATGATCTCTTGCACAGTTTCCAGACTTGAGCAAGGTTTCAGGTCCAGCTGATCCCAGCTTCCAGACTTGAGCAAGGTTTCAGGTCCAGCTGATGGAAGGAGAGGCCAGGTGCCTAGAAGCAAGTGCCCTGCGGCCCCAGAACAAGTATATGCAGTAATGTTCCCACCAGACCCTCCCCAGAGGGGCTGACACAGCCTTTCATTAGGGAAAGAGAACTGGGCAAAGAAGAATCCACAAATAGCCAGGCATCTCAAGGACTATTAGACACCGGGGCCCCGACGGTCATCACAGCCGCCCGTTAGAATAGGACCATATGGGAACCATGAGATAAATGGGTTCCTGGATTAGGTCTGGCTCCCAAGGTGTCCCATGGGTCTGCCCCAGGTCCCTCTGTATGACATGGGGGCAGTCACCTCCCTGTCTGGCTGGTGTGTGCCCTGCAGGTGAAAGGCTGCCCTAGGCAGGGAGGCCAGGGGAGCAGAATGGAGACACATTCTGAGATCCAGGCCGCCCTGTGAACACCCAGAGTGTCCTCGGAATCCACCAGACCCTGCTCAAAATCCCAGTCACTTGCCCCTCGGCGGCAGGTGAGAGTTGGGCCCATTTCCTCATCTGCTCCACACAGAGAACAGCGGCGAAGAGCGGGGCACATGCTATGTTGATGATGCTGAGAAAACAGGAGCCTAGAGACCAGTCCACCCGGCCCCACCCCAAGGCTCCGCCTCCCTCCCGCGGGGCACCAGCTCCCCCCCACCCCCCCAACCGCATCACCCCAACAAACAGTTCTCTCCCTCCCCCACGTGACCCAGTTTTCCCTCCATAAGGGACCTTTCCCATATGGAGAAAGGGCAGTGTTTCTGTCACTAAAAAAAAAAGTCCCATGCTGCATGCATGCCGCCCTCAGCTCCTGCCTGCTTGGCTTGCTCCCTGGCTTGTAGAGGACACCCACTCCCTCCTGAAGCCCCTCCAAAATCCAGCTCTGGCCTCCCCTAGTCCCTGCCCTCCTCCTCCCTGTGCTCAGCCGCCACCCCGTCGTCAGCCCTGACACACGTGGCCCCCCATTCTCGACACCATGCACACACACCCCAACAGCCATCACTCCTTGGTCTCTCCAGCCTCTGTGCCTGCACCCCCAGCCCAGGCCTGGGGTCCCTCCTCTTCCCCACCTACGCCCACTCTTGAGGGGTGTTCATCCGGCCTGTGGCTTTAACACCTTGCTCCAATTTCCAGCCCCAGCTCTGCCACTGAATTCCAGCCTGTAAACCCAACCACCTCCTCAATAGCGCCCCCCATTTGGATGTTAAACAGCTAGGTAGACATGTCCCAGCAGAACTCTGGATTGCTCTGCTCTCTTCTCCATCTCAGAAAAGGACGCCTCTGTTCACCCACATGCTCCAACCAAAGTCCTACATTGCCCTCCTTCCCTCACCCCCACATCCCACTGGTTCTCCCCTCACCAGACCCAGAATCCAGCCACCCTGCACCCCTGCCGTGGGAGGTGGGTCCACACCACAGTCTCTCTCACCTGGAAGACGTGTTGTTTCCTAAAAGGTCTCCCTGCTTCCATCCTTGCCCCTTCAGTCTGGTTGGCTGACAGTCATCTTAAAATATAATTTCGATGTGTCCCACCCCTGCTGAAATCCCCTAGTGAATCATGTTTCACTGGGAACAAGCCACCCAGGACCTCCAGGCCTACGGGCCAACATGGACAGTCCTACCCTGTCTGTCTTTACTTCCAGCCTCTCCCCCTGCCCCTCGCTCCCCTCTTGGCAATTTGTCCTTGCTGCATCCCTGACACAAATTGGGCTCTTGGCTGCCTCAGGGCCTTTGCATCTGCTGCTGGACAGCTCTTCCCGTGATTTCCACAGGCTTGTTTCCTGCCTTGTTTAGGTCTCTGATCAGTGTCCCTGACCCCTGCCGCATCTAAAACAGCCATCACTCCCTAGTCCCTACCCCTGTTCCATTTTTCCATTGTAACATTTATCACTTCCTGATGTTACTTTTTTAAATTAATAGACTATTTTTTGGAGTAGTTTCAGGTTCAGGAAGAACTGAGCAGAAAATAGAATTCCCACATAGCATCCTTCCCCTCTGACACACACACAAATACTCCCCTACCCTCAACATCCCTCATCAGCATGGTGCGATCAATCAATCAACACTGACACGTTATCATCAACCAAAACCCATCATTTACACTAGGGTTCAGTCTTGTTGCACAGTCTATGGATTTGGGCAAATGTATGATGCCATGTAACTACCACTTTAATCTCATATAGAATAGTTTCATTGCCCTAAAAATCCCTGTGCTCCATCTATTCGTCCTTTTCTCTCTCCAAACCCCTGGCAACCATGACCTTCTTATTGTCTCTGTAGTTTTGCCTTCTCCAAAATGCCATATAGTTGCAATCACATTGTAAATAGCCTGTTCAGACTGGCTTCTTTCATTTAGTAATATGGCTTTTAAGGTTCCTCCATGTCTTTCATGGTTTGATGGCTCATTTCTTTTCATCATGGAATAACATTCCATTGTCTGGGTGTATCACAGTTTGTTTATTCATTCACCTGTTCCAGGCCATCCTGGTTGCTTCTAGGTTTTGGCAATTAAATTCACTAATGTTCACAATACATAGTAGCAAGCTAACGGCACGGATGAGTCCTGCAATAAAGAAAACTCTTTCCCTTGGTTGAATGTGCTTTTTCCCAAATCGAGGCTTTCAAACTGTGGTGTTGGAGAAGACTCTTGAGAGTCCCTTGGACTGCAAGCAGATCCAACCAGTCCATCCTAAAGGAAATCAATCCTGAATATGCATTGGAAGGACTGATGCTGAAGCTGAAGCTCCAATACTTTGGCCACCTGATGTGAAAAACTGACTCAGTGGAAAAGACCCTGATGCTGGGAAAGACAGAAGACAGGAGGAGGAGATTACAGAGGATGAGATGGTTGGATGGCATTATCAACTCAATGGACATGAGTCTGAGCAAACTCCAAGAGATAGAATGTGAAGGACAAGGAAGCCTGGCGTGTTGTCCGTGGGGCCGTTGGACATGACTGAGTGCCTGGACAACAACACTGATGTGTCCAAATGCAGCTTCCCAGCTCCCGGGGCTCCCCCAGGAGGCCTCCTTTGGGCTGGGGCAGCCAAGAAGGGTTTCCTTGAAGGAGAGAACTGAGAGCGACAAAACAGTGGCAGTCACCCAGGTAAAGCGAACAGCTGGGTTTGGGGGTTTGGAGGATGTGGACTGGGCTGGAATGAAGACCCCAAGAGAAGCTATGGGAACAAAACTGGGGTGCTGACACAGCTGCACAGCAGCCGGGTGTTCTGGGCAGGCCACCTCCCTCCTCTGTGTGTCAGTACCACTGTTAAGACGAGGCCCTGTTCCCTAGAGCTGCTGAGGCTGTAAGTGGGTGCTCAGGTTGGTTTCTAGAACTCAAACAGCCTAATGCTCCCAACTCCCAGACTGCGTCTTTAAAGACCATTGCCTACTAAATGGGTCCACAGGGAAAAGACAACCCATAGAAATGGGGAAGAAAATATTTGTAAATCATCTATATGATGAGCGTCCAGTATCTGAACACATAAAAAACTCTGAAAACTCAACAATAAAAAGAAAATTTACCCAATTTAAAAATAGGCAAAGGTATGAAAAGACATTTCTCCAAAGAAGATACAGAAGTCCAAGCACAGGAAAAGATGCTCAGTATTATCAGTCATTAGAGAATGTAAATCAGGCCCACACTAAGCTGTTACTTCCCATGCACTAGGGTGGCTAGGACAATAACAAGTGCTGGTGAAAATGAAGAGTAACTGGAACTTTCACACTTGCAAGAAGGGATGTATACGTCTAGAAGCATTCTGGTAGCTCCTCAAGAAGTTAAATATATAGCTACCATATGGTCCAACAATTCCATTCCTAAGTATATATCCAAGAAAAATGAAAATATGTCTACATAAAAGCTTGTACATAAATGCTCATAGAAGCATTATTAATAATAACCACACAGTGAAAACAACTTAAATGCCCATCAATGATTGAATGTACAAACAAAACATGTAATCCACACCATGGGACATTATGCAGTCACAAAAAGGAATAGAGTACTGTTCAGTTCAGTTCAGTTTAGTCACTCAGTCGTGTCTGGCTCTTTGTGACCCCGTGGACTGCAGCACGCCAGGCCTCCCTGTCCATCACCAACTCCCAGAGTTTACTCAAACTCATGTCCATTGAGTTGGTGATGTCATCCAACCATCTTATCCTCTGTCATCCCTTTCTCCTCCTGCCTTCAATCTTTCCCAACATCAGCATCTTTTCAAATGAGTCAGTTCTTCTCATCAGGTGGCCAAAGTATTGGAGTTTCAGCTTCAGCATCAGTCCTTCCAATGACTAGTCACGACTGATCTCCTTTAGGATGGATTGGTTGGATCTCCTTGCAGTCCAAGGGACTCTCAAGAGTCTTCTCCAACACCACAGTTCAAGAGCATCAATTCTTCAGAGCTCAGCTTTCTTTATAGTCCAACACTCTCATCCATACTTGACTACAAATACTGTTACATGCTACATATAACATGGATGAACCTAATAAACATCGTGCTAGGTTAAAGGAGCCAGACACAAAAGATATAATTCACTTGTATGAAATACCCATAATAGGCACATTGATGGAGACAGAGAACAGACGGGTGTTTGCCAGTAGCTTGAGCAAGGGGGAATTGAGCAGTGAGTGCTAATGGGTTTCTTTTCGCAGAGATGAAGATGTTTTGGAGTTAGTGGTGGTGATTGTGATAGTGGTGATTAGAAGCAGTGATTCACAACTTTGTGAATGTGCTAAAAGCTGCTGAATTATACATTTTAAGAAGGTGAAAATTATGGTGTATGAATTATATCTCAAATTTGTAAACGTATATGTATGTATGGGGTTGGCCAAAAAGTTCATTTGGGTTCTTCTGTAAGATGTTATGGAAAAACGTGAAGGAGCTTTTCGGCCAACCCAATATAACTGTATGATATCTCCATGTATAGTGTGTTTTCCAGCTCCTCAGAGCCATTTCTCCAGATCTCTGAGTCCCACCCACGCCTCCTCGGACCCCCTGACTGCCCCTCCCACAGGCTGCACTGCTCAGCTGAGCTGGGCAGTGACGGCTGCTGTGCTGTGGTCCACAGGGAGAGCTGTGTTCCCAGCAGTGTTCGGGAGGCGGGAGAGCCCCGAGAGCCAGGGCCGTCCCACCTCTGCTGCAAGTTAACATCCGCTTTTCATCACATTTTTCTCCCCCACCAGATGGTGAGTTTCTAATTTGATCATTTTGTTTGCCAGACTTGGATAAAGAAATGTTCCTCTTCACCTATTTTGTTATTCTGAAATCTGGCATATATAGTAGGATAAAGGCTTGATTCCTTCCCTTGATCTTTTTCTAGAGAAATTAGTTGGTGCTCTAGCAACCTCCAAAGGTGACCGATAAGTATTTTTTCTGGTTTTAAAATATTTAAGTATATAAAATAGGTTACAAATTTTAACAAATATAAAACTAACAGTTCAGTTCAGTCACTCCGTTGTGTCCGACTCTTTGCAACCCCATGGATTGCAGCACGCCAGGCCTCCCTGTCCATCACCAACTCCCGGAGTTTACTCAAACTCATGTCCATTGAGTCAGTGATGCCATCCAGCCATCTCATCCTCTGTTGTCCCCTTCTCCTCCTGCCTTCAATCTTTCCCAGCATCAGGGTCTTTTCAAATGAATCAGTTCTTCATATCAGGTGGCCAAAGTATTGGAGTTTCAGCTTCAGCATCAGTCCTTTCAATGAACATTCAGGACTGATCTCCTTTAGGATGAACTGGTTAGATCTCCTTGCTGTGTTCTCGAACACCACAGTTCAAAAGCATCAAATTCTTTGGTGCTCAGCTTTCTTTATAGTCCAGCTCTCACATCCATACATGACTATGGAAAAACCATAGCTTTGACTAGATGGGCCTTTGTTGGCAAAGTAATGTCTCTGCTTTTTAATATGTTGCCTATGTTGGTCATAACTTCATAGAAGGAAAGTTATAAAGCCACCAAGGAAGTCTCCTATAAAGCCAACAGCCACCATTAATATAAAGTCACCACCATCTAGGTTAAAAATTGAGAATTGCCAGGGCTCCAAAAGACCCCCAGGGACATGTCCCCACCACAAGCCCTTCTTGTGGGTTTGCGGGAGAGCCTGGTAGGACCGACCATTCTCAATAGGTGGGGTTATTAGCTGCTTTGTTTTGGGTTTGACCACAAAGTATGCATCTAAAACCAAACAGTTCTGTCTCTTCTTGAATTTTAATTAATGGAATGATGTATTATTTGATGCCTGTCTTTTTTGTTTTCAAAATCAATGTTTTCTTTTCACCGTGCAACTATTCTTTGCAGCAGTAGTCCTTCAGTTTTTATATGTTTGCACAGTGTTCTGATATGTGAATAGATTGTGATTTACTTATCCAGGTTACTGTTTGCAGACATCAATGTTGTTTTCTGGTGAAAAATGATGCCTGGAACATTCTCATCCATGTCTTGGGATAAACATATGCTTGCGTTCTGCAGGCTGTATTCCCAGGAGTGGAACCGCTGGATCACCGGGAATGTTTACTGGCATTACTAGATAATGCAGCTCACACGCAGTGTGTGCTGAAGCCCAGGCTTCCTGTTCTTGCAGATAGTTGGTTATTCGCAGACTTTTCTGTTGTTCAGAGTTTGTATTGTTTTTTAACATTTTGATCATCATCATGGACTTTATAAATCTGATGAGTCCCAGTCCTTCAGTCATTATCAGTGATGCTCAGATTGTCCTCTCTTTGGCCAGTGGGAACCTCCTGAAGTTGACTCTGGCATCATTCAAACAGTTTTGAAAGTGTCCTTGCTTCCTGGAATGATGTTTTTCCAGCTCCTCAGAGCTGCAATCAGTCATTTCTCCAAAGAGCTAGAGAAGCAGGGGGCAGGCAACTCAGATCTCTGGAGCTGATGCAGGCTGGGGTGCTCACCCCCAGTCTACCGTTCCAAAGCAGTCTGGGGGGTCCCTCCCCACCCTTACCCTCTTCAGGTGGAAATGTGACTTGATTTCTCCCTGCTGGCCTTGTCTTGGCCCTGTGTGGGGAAACGTGAGAGGGAAGGAAGCCTGCTCTGATCTGCCCCCCACCCCTCACTCTGTCCAGGGGCACCTGAGCCAGCTTTGCAGCTTACTAGGGCCAGCTGGTGTGAGGGCGGAGGGGCCCCCAATGCTCAGGCCCAGCTGGGGCTGCCACAAGGTCCCATCCGGCCAGCTGGGGCCAGTGACAAAAGTGGTGGGAAGGGGTGCGGAGGCAGGGATACTAGCCCCTGGAGAGTGGGGAGGCCTCCCATCAGAAGCGCTCCAGCTGGGGCAGGGCCAAGTGGGGCAGGCAAGACGGCAGCCGGTCACCCAACACCTGGCGAGCAGGCGGTGGTGGCAGCCTGGCGTCCGATGGAGCTGCTGATAGAGGTGACACCAGACACCTTGCCGCGGGGGCCCGGGGCAGCGGAGACAGGAGCGGAGAGAGCCGGGCTCAGGGGGCCGTTTGCAACCAGCTCATGGAAGGACCTGGGCTTGGAGCCTTAGTCCCCTCCACAGCCTCAGCTCACCCATCTAAAAGCGGGGTGCTGGGAAGGTGAAGTGAGCTCATCAACACGAGCCTGCCATGGTGCCCAGCACATAGTAAGTGCTCAACAAACATCACGTGCTCTCATTACCGAAGTCAGGGCTGCTGAAGGCTCAGCAGGGGTCAGCAGGGTGGGGGGTCAGCTAAATGCAGGAAGAGGCACAGAGCGAAATCTCCAGGGGGCAAGGATGGGGTGGGTTTCATTCACCACGGAATGGTCGGTGCCCCGTCCAAGGTGGGCACACAGCGCCCAGTATATATTTGTTGAATGAGTACATGAGAGTAAAACAGTGACCCAGTAGCCACTAAGACATTTTATCAACTAATTGGGGCATCCCAAGTAAGAATCCGAAATCGAATCCCAGGTCTGCTCCAACGGCTGTGCGACCCCACGCAAGTCATCCCCACCCCAACCTCAGCTTCCTTACTTATCAAAGCAGCAGGAATGGTGACTAATAAATACCTTCCTCATCAGCTTATGGCAGGGCTGAAAGCAGAGCCTGGATGTGAAGGTGAAGGTGGTGCTGTCAGCGCCCTTTATCAGACGGGGTTCCCACCCCTGAGCCACTGCAGGTGGCTCAGAGACGCCCCTTCTCCTGGAGTTGTTTGTTCTTTGTTATTGTAGTGGATTTACAATATCAGTTTCAAGTACACAGCATAGGGTTTCAGGATTTTCACAATTTACACTCCGTTAAAAGATACATCAAGATAGTGGCTATAATTCCCTGTGCTATATAGTATATCCTTGTTGCTTATCTGTTTTATCCATAGCAATCTTTATCTCTTAACCCCGAGCCCCTCTCTTGGCCCTCCCCTGACCCACACAGACTCGCACACACACACACTCACACTGGTTTGGTAACCACGGGTTTGTCCTCTATACCTGTGAGTCTGTTTCAGTTTTCCTTATACATTTGTCTGTTTTCCACATACAAGTGATTTTATACAGTGTTTGTCTTTCTCACTTTATTTCACAAACCATAATGTTCTCTAGGTTCATCCACGTGGCTGCAAATGGCAGAATGTCATTCTCTCCTATGGTTGAGTAACATTCCAGAGTGTGTGTGTGTGTGTGTGTGTGTGTGTGCGCGCGCGCATGCATATGTGTGTGTTGAGACACCACATCTTCTTTAGCCATCTGCTGAGGGACACCTGGGTGGCGTCCATACTTTGGCTATGCTAAGTACTGCTGCTATGAAAACTGGGGTGCCTGTGGCCTTTTGAATTGGCGTTTTGACCGCAGCTTTAGGGGAGCAGCCTCACCTAGGGGTGTCTTGGAGGTTATGCTCTCCCCTAGGCCTGAGAAGAGGCTCCAAAGGCCTGGCCCCTTGCCTCAAAGGAGGACAACCTGCTCCCACTCCAGGGCTCCCTACGGGACCGGAGCTGGACTCAGCTGAAAGCACCTTTCCCTGGCTCCTTCCTCACCCCATCAGACACACGCCGTCTCTCCCTCCTGTGTGCATGCCTGCAGGAAACCACAGTCCAGGAATCTCCTTCTTATGTACATCTTCCAGGGAATCTGACCTAAGACAGGAAGTATTTTATAAACTCTGAAGTGCCCCCACACAAGTTCAGGGCTGTTTTGCTTTCCAGAAAATGCTGGAAGGAGACGAGCTGACAGGTAGGGACTCTAAGCGGCAGAGGAGGTCTGCTCCTTGGGCAGAGTCGTGCTGCCCTGCTCTCAGGGGACTCACAGGCAGATGGGGGGGACAGCCCAGAAAGAACAAGACTAACACGGGGATGCCTGAGTGCTATGAAGGAAAACAGAGCGAGATCGGGGGTGGAGAAGGACAGGGGCTGTCTTAGGGGTGCTCTGGGGAGGCCTCTCTGAGGAGGTGACATGGGCAGAGATGTGAACATCATGAGCCATGTGGACCTCTGCGGCCAGGCACAGGGAAGGGCAGTGCAAAGGCCCTGAGGCAGGAGGATATCTGATATGCCCAGGAAATGGCCAGGAGCCCAGCCAGGAGGGGAAGGCATGAGATGAGGTCAGCAGGACCTGACAGCCAAATCACACAGGGCCTTGTAGGCCACTACAGGACTTTTTACAGGACTTGAGATTTTATTCCAAATAAGAGGGAGCCATTAAGGTTTTGAGCAGAGGAGGAAGATGATCTCATTTAGGTTTTGAAAGGATCTCTTTGGCTGCTGGGGCAAGGGGGACGCAGGGAGACCAGGGAGAGGCTGCTGCAGTAATCTGGGAGAGCGATGGTGAGGCTCAGAGATGGGGCAGCAGTGTAGGTGGTGGGAAGTTGTGGGACTCTGGGGGTCTTGACGACAGAGCCTGGTGAGGGGTCAGAAGGCAGATGAACTCAACTACCAAGTTACAGAGGGGACTGAGGAACATGTTAAGCTACACCATGGGGATGCAATCCACAAAATCCACCCTGCAGGAAACACTACAACACAAATAACCCAGCTCCTCCAACAGATAAACTGCCAAGGATAAAGAAAAAGAAGGAGGGGGGAAGGATGGATTATAAGAGACTAAGACTTATCAACCAATCACAATGTGTGTGGATCTTATTTGGATCTTGCATCAAACTAGATGTGGGAAGAAAAAAAAAGACACATCTGTGACAACCAGGAATGTGAATGCTGAGTGGACATTTGATGATATAAAGAAAATGATTTCTTCTTAAGTGTGATGATAGTATTATGATTACGTCAGGAAAAATCCTTATCTTTTAGAGACACATCTTGATATGTTTGTGATGAAATCATGCCTGGGATTTGGTTTGAGTTATTATGGGGGAGAGGGGTATAGAACAGAAACATGAGTTTGGCCATGAGTCGATAGCATTTGAAGCTGAATGTCAGGGACAATGATTCTACTTTTGGAAATGCTTATAGTTTTCCATGATAAAAGTTTAAAAAGAAAAGGGAGGAAAATCAAGTCCAAGGGGAGGCACTGAATGGCATAAGGCCTCTCCATACATGTCAGACCTGAACCTCAGTGGGGGCATCCCAAAGCCCAGCCCTTGGTCCTGCCCCACTTCGGCTGCCTTTCTGCTCAGGAGGTCAGTCAAGGCTGGACCCAGGCAAGCGAGGGATAGAATGTGTGGCCCAGAGAAAGCCCAGGTGGGACAGAGTGGGGCTGGGGAGGCTGGCCTCTGCCAGACCCTGCAAGGAGCAGGGAGAGCTCTGGGCCACCTGTCCCGGCCAGTCCAGTGAGGTCCATCATCTAAACAATCCAGCACCTGGGTCTCCTACCAGCCTCATCTCCTGCTTCTTCCTCTGGGTTCCTAAACTGATTTCCTCCCCTGCCCCTGTGCCTACCTCTCTGAATCTACCATTCTTCCCTTCCAGGTCTGTTTCTACAGAAGACCATCCACAATCAATCACCCCCAGCCTTTGGGAGCACACCTGCAAAGGACTCTCTTCACTGAGAGGAGGGGTCATCTCCTCTGCATCCAGACTGCATAGGTGTGAATCCTGCCTCCACCACTCATTGGCCACTGTGACCTCAGGCAAGTCACCTGACCTCAGTTTCCACATCTGTAAAATGGGATGACCTCATAAGCTTACTGAGAAGACTAAATGAGTTAATAAATGTGGACAAATAGAACAGCGCCTGGCCTATGTCAGAGGACCTCAGACGGCCTCAGGACCCCTGGCCCTGCTCTCCAGGGCCTGCCTTGCTTCTCTATGCCCTCCTGACACCACAGTTACCTCCTCTCCCATCCCAGCAGTTTTCTTTTTTTTTTTTTTTTAATTTCCATTTTTTTATTTACTTCTGTAACACTGCATAGCATGCTGGATCTTAGCTCCCCAACCAGGGATCAAACCTGTGCCCCTGCAGTGAGTGGAAGCACATATTCTCAACCATTGGACCACCAGTGAAGTGCCCAGAGGTTTTGTCCACCCCAGGATTGGGAGGAGGAAGGAGAGGGGACACAAGCCCATGAGGAGACCAGTTAAAGACCAGTCACATGTGAAAGCAACCTAGATGTCCATTGACAGATGAGTGGGTAAAGAAGTTGTGATACACATATACAATGGAATATTACTCAGCTCTAAAAAGGAATGCAATTGAGTCAATTCTGGTGAGGTGGATGAACCTAGAGCCTGTTACACAGTAAGTCAGAAAGAGAAAAACAAATGTCATATATTAATACATGGGTACAGAATCTAGAAAGATGATACTGAAGAACCTGTCTGCAGGGCAGCAGTGGAGGCACAGACATAGAGAGCGACTTGTGGACACAGTGTGGGGAGGAGCGGGTAGGGCAAATGGAGAGAGGAGCATGAAAACATACAGATTATCATGTGGAAAATAGATAGCCAGTGAGGATATGCCGTATGACTCAGGGAACTCAAACTCTGTAACAACCTAGAGGGGTGGGAAGAGGTGGGAAGTGGAAAGGAGGCTCAAGAGGGAGAGGACACCTGTACACCTATGGCCGATTCTTGTTGATGTATGGCAGCAACCAATACAACGCTGTAAAGCAATTATCTTTCAATTAAAAATAAATTAATTAAAAAAATGAAACAAGTTACAAATAAAAACTCTTCAAAGCAAAAGTAAGCAGCATCTGACTCCAATGGCATCGAATCCGTATTGGAGGGGAGTGTAATTTAAACGCTCATATTTTTTGAGACTTCTAAGAAAAATCCCAGATATTATGAAGTGGAGTTTACGTTTTGTAAATTATGTTTTGTAGGAGTAGTGACATTTGTGGTATAAACAAACGTAAACAGCACAGGGTGCTAAAAAGCAAAGATTGCCCCTCTTACACTTGACCCCCTAATACTTGCCCAAGACATAAACCATCAGATGTGCAGCTTTGGGGACATTTTTATGCAAATGTGCACACAACATACATATGTATATTTTTATTTATTTTTGGCCAAGTCACATGGCTTTTGGGATCATCTAAAGGTGCCCAACAGCAGTGAAAGTGCTGAGTCCTAACCACTGGACCATCAGCAAAGTCCCCATATGCATTTTTGGGTGGATCGTACTACACATGTTCTACAGAGTCATTTGCTTTGACTTGCCAATACAGTCTGAGCATCTTTACACCCTAATATTAAGCTCTGCCCAGTTCTTTTTTTTTTAATTTTTATTTTATTTTTCGGCTGTACTGGGTCTCCGTTATGGCCTGTGGGCTTCGTTGCCCCGTGGCATGTGGGATCCTAGCTCCCCGACCAGGGATTGAACCCATACCCCCTGCAATGGAAGGCGAAGTCTTAACCACTGGACCACCACGGATGTCCCCTGCCCAGTTCTTTCCTCTGGGTCTCCAGCACCTAAAACAGCGCCCATCACACACAAGACATTCAGTCCACATTCACTGACCAAATGAAAGAACGAACGGCTACCTAAAATCACAGTGTCTCATCAGGTCCTAATTATGTCACCAGCCCTCCTGACGGACATTTAGCTTTGCCACGTGGACCATTCCACCCAGCTCTGCATGCCAAGAGGGCGCCTATAGGAGAAGCCCTGGGGCGTGGAACTGCCCCATTCAAACCTCACCCATGTAGTCTATTGTACGGACAGTTTATTGAATCACAGTATATTTCAACAACAGTTTCTGAAACTTAGCAAGCTCTCAGCAAGTACTTGCTATTATTATTTATAAACATGCAAATATTTCCATATTTCCTAATTGATACCTTCTCTTTCCTAGAACTGTTTAATTGCATTTCTCTTCTTTTTGTAATTTTTTTTTAAATTTGCTGCAGTGGGCCTTAGTTGTCACGTGAGATCTTCCGTCACGGTGCTCGACTCTCCCGCGGTGGCAGGCGGGCTCAGTGGTGCTTGGTTGCCTTGCTGCACGTAGGCTCTTAGTTCCCTGACCAGGGATAGAACTCAAGTTCCCTGCACTGCAAGATGGATTCCTCACCACTGGGCCCCCGGGAAAGCCTCTCTCTTCTTATTTGAATGTAAAAATTTCTAGAACTATGTGTATTTGAAAGAAGAAACGCTGGCTTTCAAAAAAAACTTACAGCTATTGCCAAGAGGTCGAGCCAACCTCAGCTGATGGGAGAGCTCCAGTTTCCCACACCCTCTGCCACCTAAGAGCTTTCCTACAACGAAGACCTTTATTTCTCAAATGGATTATTCTTCTCTAGTGACTCCACCTTTGATCATCAAATCTCCTGAATAAATAATAGGATGGATCATTTTATTTCTAACAGCACTAGGGAACCAAAATTCACAAATGGAGAATGACTTTCTAGACAGCAAACAGAAACAAATGCAAAAATTTTTTTCAATGAACATCTTAATTTTTTCCAACTGTCAACTTCAAACAAATGTCTGTCAAGAGAAAACTAGGAACCCTAAGGTCCCTCCTCACCTCTCTCCCCCCACACCTCAGCCCAGTCTAGGGTACCCAGATTTAACAAATGAAAATACAGGACACTAAGTTAAATCTGACATTCAAATAAACAACATACAAAATTTTTATTACAAGTATGTCCCATGCAATATTTAGGACATACATATACCAAAAAACAAACAAACCAAAGCCTACCAAAGGTGTTGTCTCATCTGAAAGTCAGATTTAACTGGGCATCCTAGAGATTATCTGGCAAGCAGACCACAACCCCCACTCAGTATCTAAAGATCAAGTGATTCTTAAATAGGAGCCAAGACCCTCTTTGCCCTCCCGGTCTTTAGTCAACCTGCTACCCCAAGCTCGAGGTCTGCACAGACATCCACCCACACTCACAGAAACGCTGCCCACCCAGAGACGCCCCACCAGCTTCGCTGGGAATAGTCTCTGTGTCCCCAGACCATCTGGGGCCAGGTTCCTGCTGGTCTTCTCCCTTCAGCCTGTTTCCCACCTTCCCACCCATCCTTTCTGTCGGGGGTGCTGGCAGTCCCTTCAGGGATGGCTGCTTCGGAGCCGCCTGCCCAAGGGCACGTCCTGAGCCATACCCAGTGTCAGAGGGATGCAGAGGTCCTCAGGCCCAACTCTTCCACTGCACCTCTGAAGGGCCCCTCCAGCCCCAGGGCGCCCAAGCCGTGGCGGGGTGGGGGGTGGTGGGGTTTCTGCTAGGCCTGCATCAGAGCTCCACTTTTAAAAGTCTAATTTTATTCATTTATTGTGGCTGTGTCACACAGCATGCGGGAGCCATCTTAGTTCCCCGACCAGGGATCAAACCTGTGCCCCTGCAGTGGCTGCGGGGAGTCCCAGCCACTGGACCACCAGGGAATTCCCAGAGTTCCGCTTCTCTCTCCACAAGCCCGGCTCCCTTCCCCTGCAGTCCACAAGCCAGGGGATCCGTCCCCTGACTGCCCACCAGACCCGTCCCCACCTCCCTGCCCTGGTCCATAGGCCCCTGACTGGAAACCAGCCACTAAGTGTCCACAGTGGGTCGGTCTGGGGCTGGCTACTATTTTGTTTTTAATTAGGGCTTTCCAGTACATTCTAGACTTTTCCACACATGTACATATTACTTCAGTAATACAATAATAAAAATAAGAATAAAAGCTTTATTTTTCTTTAAGAAAAGTGTAAAACCAACCCAGCAGCCCTCCTCCTCTCTGACCTGCCCATTCCTCCCCCATCCCTCCCACCTGCTTCCCCAGGGAGGCCTCCCCCCAAATCAGCGAACTCCCGCCCCAAATGCCTCCCCAGTCCTGCCAGACCCACAGGCGGTTTCACTTCTCCACCGAAGGCTTTCCGCCACCAGCTTGTCCTCGCTGGGGGGCTATATGCAAATTATGGAGGGGTCCTTAGTGCTGGTTGGGAGGAGGAGGCTAAGTACTGAGGTTGGTGAGGGGAGAAAGTGTTTGAGGGGAACCAGCATTTGCCGACTCTGCTGGGGTCCTCTGCACCAGGCGCTGGGGGCGATGCGAACAGGACACAGACCCTGCCTCCAAGGACTCCACAGCTGGTGGGGTGGGGGCAACGGAAAGCCAGAGGGACACTGTGTGAGGTGAAGTGAGCCAGGTGTGGGGAGGAGGAATTCGTGGAAGCTTCTGGAAGAAGGAAAAATCTCAGCAGATCCCTGAGGGTGAGAAGGACCGGGTAGGGAGGAGAGAGGGGGCCGGGCTCTAGGCAGGGGATCACCCTGTGCAAAGGCCTGCAGGTGAGAGGAGGGTGGTTTATTTGAGGAACTGAAAGCAGTTCAGAGCAGCTGGAGGGCAGAGGAGGCGGGGCTGAGATGGGAGAGGAAGCCCAGGCTCCGGGAGGGCAGCGGGGCCACGTGAGGGAGGCTGCACTCTGTCCTCAAAGAAGCAGGGAGCCGCTGAAGGACGCAGAGCAGGGCAGGGACAGACTCGGGAGCGCAACCTATAAACATCTCCGTCTGCCACACAGCAGGAGCTCAAAGAGTTTTCATCCTGAGCCTCTGAAGCCAGTACAGTCCCACCTAATCAAGCACACACTATCTGCCACGTGGGGACTTTAGCCACGGAGTACCTAAAACCTGTGTCTCCATGGAGACGAGCCCCCAGCTCCAAGGTCCACACTCCTCCTGCTCTTGCGTTAGGGAATACGTTAGGGAATAACGGACTCTGGAGCCTCGGTTCAAATCCGAGTTCCTCCGGTTTCAAACCGTGTAACCTTGGACAGATGACCTCTCGGTGCCTCAGTCTCCTCGTGTGTAAAATGGGGATAATAATAGTATCCACCTCACTGGGCTGATGTGAAGATTGAGTGACTCAATACACAAAAAGTGGCTGCCTCCTGGCCCATGGCAGACGCTGTGCACTGTTGGTTTCTACTGTTTTTTCTGCATGCTTCCCTGGGCCAACCACTTGAAGGCACTAACCAAACCATCAGCCAAATCCTCCCCACCCTGAAGCATCTCAGGCTTCCTTTCTCCATCACTGGGGGTGGGATAGAGCCAGACTGGATCGAGGACAACCACACTGCCCTGGGCCTGGGGCATCGCCCCAGCTCCCTCGAGTGCAGTAGATAGGACACCGGACTTGGAGCCAGGAGCTATGTGCCGGCCTGGGCTCTGCCGCCAACCTTCAGACTCCCCCTCTGTGAGAGGAGGACGAGGCATCTTGCTGCTGTCTTATCAGCGTAGCTGTCAAAAGAGCAATGAGGGCTGGAGAGGCCCTGAGAATGTCCATGTCACAGGTACGACCTTCTGGCTGGGCCAGGACTCCTGCTGGCAGCCTCCTCTTCTGGCCTACACTGGCTCCTCCACACAGTCTGTTCAGAGCTTGCTGTGAGGACCCCAGAGGCTGAGGATGGCCTGCCTCGGGCCTTCCCAGATGCCCTGATGCTGACTGGGAGCCTCCCAAGGGCTGGGACAGAAACAGAGAGCCTGGTGTGGGCTCAGCACCCTAGGAGGCAAGTGCCAACCCAGAGGCCTGAGGCAAGTCAGACCTTCACCAGGGCCTTCCAGCAAGCCTGGACCAGCCAGGGACTCAAGCCTGGGGCCCATAAGACCCTCTGGAGCCATTAGGACCTCAGTGTGTGTCTCTAAATGCCATAGCTGCTCACCACCTCTAGGCCAAGGAAGGGCCTGAATGGGAGAGTCTGTTTTCGGTAGCTCTTTGGTCCTGGGGGATGGGAGGAGAGCCCAAGATGGGGCTCATCCATCTCCCTCAGGGCGCCAGCTATTTCTCAGAGTTCAGGTTGATTCATTCACTCTTCCCACCAACATGTACTTGGTGCCAGCCCCAGGTCAGATGCAGGGGCGATGACAGATGAATCACAGACTCCTGTCCTAAGGTACTTCCAGCCTGTGGAGCACGGGTGAGCCATAAAGAACCAAGGCACAAGGCAGGCTAGGCTGGAGAAGGCAGGGCAGGCACACGGATCTCACCCCGGGTAGCAGGAAGCTACCCGGAGGAGGGGCTCGCGAGCGGCTTATGGACCTGTGATGGGAAGGCCGGGTGGGTGAGGGACAGAACCTGCAAGACCATTGACAGACAGTTCTGTCTGCACCCCTGCCAGGCCAGAGCCAGGACAACATGAGTTATTTATGGTTGTGCCCAGAGAAAAGCGGCCACATGTGTCACTGCACGTGGGCCTGCAGAGCTGGGCAGTAGAGGGTGGGGGGCAGCTGGGGCTTGAAGCTGGGTCCTGCCAAGCTCTGTGGCTTGCCACTGTGTCCCTCACACCCTAATGACCTTTTAAGCCTTTCAAGGCCTCCCACAAGGCAAAACTAAGGAGGAGAGAGAATTCTAACACGCAGCAAGTGGCCTTGGGGGGTGGAGGGGGTGGGGAGCAGGGCCAGACAGACCTTGGCCTCTGCGGTCTGTGCCAGCCATGTCACCTCAACTTCTCTTCCTCTCCCCGCTCCCATCTCAGCAGTGGGGAAAGGCGGCAGACAAGACAGAAGACAATATCTTTCACTGTAAACCAGACACAGGACCTAGGGCAGGCATCAGCTGCTGTATTTCTCCCCAGCCCACTCTGGTCCATAAACCGCCTACGCACCAAGCTGGCATCAGCCTACCCACCCTGTTGGGGCCGGAACAAGCCAGGCCAGAGCCTCGGATGGGACCCGGGGTCCGGGTCCCACCTTCCAAGGCACCTAGGCCTCCGCCAGATCCGTCTCCCAGGGGGCCCGGCGCAGGGACATCCTGACACTGCCCCGGGTGATGCTCAAGAACCCCGGTGCTTGCAAAGCACCCGCGATCGCGCGCTCACCTCTCTGCAGGTAGCTGTCCGATCCTCCCCTCTGTCCGCCTCTGCGCCCGCCGCCAGCACGCACCCCTAGACTGGAGCGCTCCCTCCCTACCCCGTATCCAAGGGCCAGACCCCCTACCTGGGGGCAGGCGCGCCCGGCACCATCGGCGGCGCCGCGGGGCCAAGCGGGGCGTCTGGGGGGCCGGGTCTCAAGCCCGACCGACTTCCCGGGGGGCAAGAGAGGCTGCGCCGCCGCGTCCCTCAGGACCTCGCCCGGGGCTGCGGGAAGGAGGAAGGTCAGAGCCGAGGAGGAGGGGAGGTGGCGGGCGGAGGCGCGCAGATGGGCGCAGATTAGCGAGGCATTTTTAGCGAGCCAATGGCGGCGCGGCGCCGGGCGGAGCGGTGGCTGCGCAGGTGGAGACGCGGCGCTGCCGAGGCGGCAGCTGCCGGCTTAGGAGGTGCGGGGGGGCGGGCAGCACCCCGGCGCCCCGATCCTCCTCCTAGGGGGTGCTCCGTGGCGCCCGGGCCGCGGGGCTCCGTCTGCGGCGGGCGGGCGCCGAGAGCGTCTCCCGTGCGCCCTCGTCCCCGGCCCCGCTGCGGAAGCCCCGTGGACCCCGGGGTGTCGCTGCCCTCCCCCTCTCCGCCCTTTCCTCACTTTTTTAGGACGTTCCTCCCGCCGCGTCTGTTTCTGGCCTAGCGGAATCCTGCGTCTTCTGGGACATGCGGGGGCGTGTGCGGTGGGTAGGTCTGGAGTCCGTGTGTGTGTGCGGGGGGGTGCCCTGGAGTGAGGACCCGTCCTGCCCCAGCACCGCACCCATAACGCCCGCATCCCGCGCCAGCTTCTCCCAGAAATGCCCAAACCGGCCCCGTGGGGAAGTCACCCAGGCCGCCTCCTGGGGGCTCTCTGAGCCACTCGTTGGGACCCCCACGCACTCTTCCTGTCTTAAACCCTGCACACTTCCGGAAATCAGACGCTGCTCTCTTGACTGCAGGCTTGTAAGCAGATGTCCTGGATTCATAAGGAGGGTTTATTCGACGCCTGTCGACTGAGAACCCACTACATTCAGGGCCCTGATGAGCGGCTGGACTGCAGCAGAGTACCAAACAGACCAAATTGGGGTGGAGGGACAAACTGGGAGACTGGGATGGACATATGCACGCTGCTATATGTAAAATAGGGAGCTAATAAACATCCACTGCATAGCACGGGACTGGGATGGACATATCACACTACTATATATAAACAGAGAGCTAAGTCTACTCAATACTCTCTAATGCCCTGTATGGGAATAGAGTATGTATGTATAAGTAACGGGAATATGTATATATATGGCGATTCACTTTGCTGTACAGCAGAAACTAACACACCATTGTAAATCAACTATACTCCAATAAAAGTTAATTTAAAATAATTCCTTGCTAAAAAAAATGCTAGCCATAAAGAAAAAACACACAGACAAAATCTCTGCCATCAGGTACTCATGTTGTGAGAGACAACAGATGTTAAACATAATAAATAGTATATCGAGTATGCTTTAGGAACTTCCTTGGTCATCCAGTGGTTAAGAATCTGACTTCCAATGCAGGGGATGGGGGTTCAATCCCTGCTTGGGGAACTAAGATCCACTTGCCACAGGGCAACTCAGTCTGCACGTCACTACTAGGGAAGCCGGTGCCACAGCTAAGACTCAATGCAGCCAAATAAATAAATATTTAAGATAAAATGAAATCAGTTTAGTTCAGTTCAGTCACTCAGTCGTGTCTGACTCTTTGCGACCCCATGAGTTGCAGCACACCAGGCCTCCCTGTCCATCACCAACTCCCGGAGTCTACCCAAACTCATGTCCATGGAGTTGGTGATGCCATCCAGCCATCTCATCCTCTGTCTTCCCCTTCTCCTCCTGCCCCCAATCCTTCCCAGCATCAGGGTCTTTTCCAATGAGTCAACTCTTCGCATGAGGTGGCCAAAGTATTGGAGTTTCAGCTTCAACATCAGTCCTTCCAATGAACACCCAGGACTGATCGTCTTTAAGATGGACTGGTTGGATATCCTTGCAGTCTAAGGGACTCAAGAGTCTTCTCCAACACCACAGTTCAAAAGCATAAATTCTTCGGCTCTCAGCTTTCTTCACCATCCAACTCTCACATCCATACGTGACTATGGAAAAACCATAGCCTTGTCTAGATGGACCTTTGTTGGGCAAAGTAATGTCTCTGCTTTTCAATATGCTGTCTAGGTTGGTCATAACTTTCCTTCCAAGGAGTAAGCATCTTTTGATTTCATGGCTGCAATCACCATCTGCAGTGATTTTGGAGCCCCCCAAAATAAAGTCTGATACTGTTTCCACTGTTTCCCCATTTATTTCCCATGAAGTGATGGGACCAGATGCCATGATCTTAGCTCTACTGACTGAGCTAGCTGGGCTAAAATGAAATAAAGTCCTTTAAAAATAAAGCGATATGCACAAAGTAGAAAACTAAAGCTGGAGAAAGGGAAAGAAAGTGAGGGGGCCCAGAGCGAGAATAGGTCCCAGCCATTTGTGGGGCATGGGTGTGCCTGAACTTGATGGTAAGCCCCTCGGGTAAACATGCAGACTCTAGTTTGCCGCAGACCTCACCACTCCCTAACGTTGGCACCTGAACTCGTCACACATTTGTATTTCCTTCCCTCCCTCACCTTCCCCCCTCACCAGAGGCACTGAAATTCATAACCCCAGTGACCCCAGGGAACACCCAAGTGCAGGGCCTATTTGTTCAAAAAGAATTCTCTGACCACTAATTACACATAAGGTGTTAGAGCCTAAAGGAACTCAACACCTGGTTGGAAGTCCAGATGACAGTACCTACCCCAAGGATGAACAGGACAGCCAGCTGAGTGGACAGTGTTCCAGAGAAGGTCAGGTAGCGCTGGGTTAAAGGAATCCGGGAGGCTTCCTGAAGGAGGGAGCATTCCAATGAGGTGCTGAACGACCGCTGAAATTCTGAACAACAGCTGGAACAATCAGATGGGGCAGGAGCCAGGAAAGGATTACTAGGAGAGGCTCACAAAACTAGAGGACTTCTGGCAGGTGTCTGGAGCTGGGGTCCTGAAACACTCCTGGACACCCTCCATTCCAGGGTTATGCTGATGTCTGGAGCTGACAAAGTACCCCTCCCATCTCCACCCCAGCAGTTCCTGGTCCCCAGCTGCCCTCACCTCAACCTGGAATTTTCCCTTGCTCCAGGAGGAGGCATGATGAGCATATCCGGGAAAAACATACACTTTACTTAATCGCTTGTTTGCTAGGTAAAGATGGGCATGTCACTTAATCTGTGTTTCAGCCTCCTCGTCTTAATAGCTGTGTGACAAGTTACTTAACTGGTCTATGGCTTGGTTCTGTCATTTGGAAAATGCAAAGACAGCTCCTACGTCAAGGGTTGTGTATTACACAAGACAATCCAGGTGAACTGCTTAGCATGTAAGTACTTAGTTAATTTTATTTTCTTTATTATATTTACACTTGTCTCACTGGTCGAATTGGAATTCAATACTGGAATTGGATATTCAATATCCAGTTGGAACTAGAATTCGATAAAGAATGTGAAGCACCTCGCATAAGTGCCTAAACCAAACAGTTGGGTAATAATTGGTGTGTATTATACCGACTATACATATTGCCTATTATATTATCTAACTACATGCACCCTCAAATCTCTCCCTTTTGGTCTCCTCCAGTGCTGTGAAATTCCTGTTAGATAGAACTTTCATAATGTGGAAGGCTAATTCCCCAATAGGGTCTTAAAGTGCAACCAGGAGGGAAAGACTAGAACATCTGCCCCCTCCCCTACTGTGCACATGCCATCAGGGCATCTGGTGTAGATGGAGCCCAGAAGGGGTAAGTTTTGAAAAGGCAGTGGGATGATATGGGAGAACGGCATTGAAACATGTAAATTATCATATGTGAAATGAATCGCCAGCCCAGGTTTGATGCATGATACAGGGTGCTCAGGGCTGGTGCACCAGGATGACCTGGAGGGATGGAATCGGGAGGGAGGTGGGAGGGGGGGTTCTGGAAGTGGAACACATGTATACCCATGGCGGATTCATGTCAATGTATGGCAAAACCAACACGATAATGTAAAGAAAATAAATAAATAAAACAAATGGGCCAAATTAAAAAAAAAAAAGAAATGTATTAATTCCAGACCTGAAAAAAAAAAAAAAAAGAAAAGGCAGTGAAGTCTAGAGCATGGAACACTCAATGTCCCTTGGCAGCTGGGCATTTGGTGGAGGATGGCAACAATGGGAGGGGCACTGGCATTCAGGTCATGGAGGGGGAGACCTGATCAGGCAGATTATGGGGGGTAGGGAGCTATTGGGGAGAGGGGATGACAGACCAGATGGGCTGGACTTACTCCATTTGAAGTTAAGTATGCATTAAATGAAGACCTTAGCAGCCTCAAGCCCTGAAAAAAATGAGAGTGGAAAACCAACACACACATATACACACACATGCATGGACACACACACACCACCTCTGTTGCTCACATGTAATCAAAAATAAAATGTCATTTTGGAAACTGACACAGAACTTCCATGCTTCCTAAAATTAAACTAGCTTCCTTCTAGATTTTCTGATTGCAAAACTTAGGTTCGTCAAAGTTAAACTAACTCCTCCCCATCTTCCTCTCTGTTTTGTGCCCCATCCAGAGACCAAGACTGTCTCCCATTTTCATAGTTCTTTTCAGTTTTATTTTTCTTTTTTTGTGTTGGTGCTGCTGTAAAGCTTGCAGGATCTTAGTTTCCTGACAAGGGGCCTCAGCAATGAGAGCTCAGAGTCTTAACCACTGGATCAGCAGGGAATTCCCTCTTTTCACTTTTCAAAGTGCTTTTTCTAAAGTGCTTTTCTCTGATCTTCCCCCAAACTTGCTATTTTCAGTCTCATTAAGTTCTGATCCATCTGGGACTCCATGGGGGCCTTCATTTCCCACCCAGAGCCCCAAACCATCCTTCAGAGGCTTCCTCTGCTAGAGTCTTCATTTGGAGCAAGGAGGCAGGCATGGTCCACTGCAGAGGTGTTTTGCAAGCAAAACAGAAAGGATATGTAGACAGGAAGGCTGACCAGCACTGAACATGAATGTGGAAATCAACAAACGGGCAAACTGGTGGTTAATAGCACATGTTTATTCTGGAAGAGATGGAGGCATTGGGGAAGATTTGAATTCCCTTTTGTTCTGTTCATTATGGAAGGCTTCCAGGAGGAGGTGATGTTTTGAGGAGTTCCTCTGTTCTCACCACGTCTCTGGTTAGAAAGGAGGGGCAGAAAGTGTGTCCCAATTTTGGCAGAGCAGGACTCTGAAGCCCAGAGAGGAAACATGACTTGTTCAAGGTCACACAGCACATCAGTGATAGAGCTGGGCTAAAAACAGATCTGAGTTCTGGTCAGATGCTGTGGTCACCAGATTCCTCTACCTCCCCTGCAGATCTGCATGGAGGTGGGGCCCCATGGATCAGGGAAAGTGATTGGCCCGGGAGCCCCTGGGTGTTTTATTTTCTGAGCTGCCTCCCAACAATAGACACAGAGGTGAGCAGGACACCCCCAAGGGACAAAAATCCTCCCCTCCTATCTTCACACCAGCTGGTTTCACACTTGCAAACTGATTTCCATCACCTGCCTGGTGGACAGAGGCTGTTGTCAGCTGAGTCTTAAATCCACAGACCAGGGTGTCAGGAGTCTTGGAACTGTGGTTTTCTCTGTCCATGACTCATGCTAGGAGAGTTAAAAGCGCCCTGAAGACATAAGATCTTACAAGACAGTCAATCTTAAAAGGTGCCCAGTGTTAGACCTCTCAAGGGTGAGTGTGTGCCTCACCCTTAGTATGTGTCTATGTTCACATACACAGACAACGGCAAACTCAGGGTACATTTCTTGGACCAGGCACTTCTAAGCACCTTACACACATCACATATAAGCTACCAGGGGTAGGTACAATTACTAACCCCATTTACCAACAAGGAAACTAAAGCCCAGAGGGGCTAGATAATGTGCCAAGGTCACACAGCTGGTAAGTAGTGGAGCTGAGATTCAAGCCCAGGCAAAGTGGTTTCAAAAGGCAGGCTCATCATCATTCAGCTAGGAAAGAAGCAAACTGTAACTGAGGGTCATACTATGCACAGGAGTATTTTACATGATCTTAGTACTATTATCTCATTTTACCAATGAGGAAACTGATGCTCAGTGGGTCCTTTGGTGAGGCAGCTCTAAGTATGAAAAGGACATTTGAGATGATCCTTAGGGAATCTGCTCTGGAAGGGACCTCGGGATCTGCACACCATTGCCACCTAGTGGCATTGTACCTTAAATGCAGGCAGAATACCTAAGCAAGTCCTGGGTGCCAAGTTCAACGTCACTGAGAAAATATTTTCTGGAGTAAATGGTATTAAGACAAGATTATTTCTCGAGCAATTTTCTATAGCATGTGGTAAAAAAATTTTCCTGGGCTCTCCTTTTGTCCTAATGGCCTGGCGGCATCATCGGCACCATTTCTGGTCATGCTGACCACGTGCCCCCTGACCCTAAGCTGCTGTTGTTCTTCAGTCACCAAGTCATGTGACCTCATGGACTGCAACGTGCCAGGCTTACCTGTCCTTCACCATCTCCCCAAGTGTGCTCAAGCTCATGTCCATTGAGTCGGTGATGTCATCCAACCATCTCATCCTCTGTCAGCTCCTTCTTCTCCTGTGTTACAGGTGTACAATATAGTGATTCACAACTTTTTAAAGTTATAGTCCATTTATAGCTATTATAAAATATTGGTCATGTTGTACAATATATCCTTGTAGCTTATTTTATACCTAAAATCGGTCCTCATAATCCCCTCCCCCTATATTGCCTCTCCCTTCCGTGCTCTCTTGATAGTGTCATTTGGTGCACAAAAGTTTTTAATTTTTATTCATTTATTTGTCTGTACTGCACAGCTTGTGGGATCTCAGCTCCCCAAACAGGGATTGAACCTGGGTCCCATGGCAGTGAAAACGCAAAGTCCTAACCACTGAACTGCCAGGGAATTCCCAAAAGTTTTTAATTTTGATGAAGTCCAATGTTCCTTTTTTTCCCTCTTCTATTGCCTGGTTTTGGTGTCATAGCCAAGAAATAATTGCCAAGTCCAATGTCATGAAGATTTTCCTCTGTGTTTTCTTCTGAGAGTTTTCTAGCTTTAGCACCTATGTTTAGGTCTTTATGCATTTTGAGTTAACTTTTGTACATGGTGTTAGGTAGAGGTCCAACTTCATTCTTTGGTGTGTGGATATCCAGTTTTCCCACACCATCTGTTAAAGAGACTGTCTTTTCTCCGCTGTGCAGTCTTGGTACCCTTGTCAGAAATCATATGACTGTGTCTACAAGTGTTCATTTCTGGGCTCTCTACTCTGTTCCATTTGGCTCTATGTCTTTATACCAGTGGCTTCGTAGGTGGTGCTAGTGGTAAAGAACCTGCCTGCCTATGCAGGAAACCTAAAGAGACGAGGATTTGATCCCTGGGTCGGGAAGGTCCCGTGGAGGAGGGCATGGCAACCCACTCCAGTATTCCTGCCTGGAGAATCCCTTGGACAGAGGAGCCTGGCGGGCTGCAGGGTTGTAAGGAGTAGGACGTGGCTGAAGCAACCTAGCTCACACGCATACCTTGTGCCAGTACTGTGCCATCTGGATTACTGTCGCTTCATAGTGTGCTTTGAAATCACAAAGTGTGGGATCTCCAACTTTGTTCTTCTTTTTCAAGATTTCTTTGTCTGTTTTGGGTCACTTGAGATTTCATATGAATTTTATGATGAGTTTTTCTGTTTCTGTAAAAACACAATTGGGCCCTTAATAGGGATTGCACTGGATCTGTTTATCATGAAGTGCCTTTTCTTACCTCTTTGAGGCTCCCCCTCCAGGATAAGCCTGTACATCTTTGGGCCCAGGCAGTTCTGAGCCCTCACCCCAATTCTGCCACAGGCTGACTGCGTGAGAGGAGGTCTGGGCCCCAGCAGATCCCCCCAGGTTCAGCCTTCCCATCTACAAAATGGAGCAAACAGGGTCACTTCGTTGTGTTGTCAGAAGGATGAGCAATACTATGGGGACAGAGTCGAGCCTCCACAAACAGTGGGTGGAGGCACCTCCACCTCCTGAAGGGAAGGATTTTTCTCCTGGAAACTTGGGTTCTGGTCTGAGAAGGAGAGTGTGGCATTTCCTGCAAAAAAGAGTCCCTCTTCTTCTCTCTGCTCTGCCTCTGGGGTCCTGTTCCCCGATGGCCGAAGCTGCAGCAGCCCAGAGGGGTGGGAAGCTGGGCAGGACACAGAGTGGCTGAGGCCCATCTGACCCTTCGCCCCACTTAGTCCCCTTCGCCCCACATGCAGGGGAGCGAGTCAAGGAAGGAGCTGAGGACCCCCAACCCTGGGCCTGGCCCCCAGGGACTGAGGCCCCCGGGACTGTGGCCTGGGAGGCAGCTCCTCCTGATGCTGGCACTGCACTGAAAAGAGAGCTTAGACCGGGCAACCCCCTGGCTTCAGTTCCATTCAGGCAAAAGGGGGCACTTGATTTGGATAACCATGATATATACATGGATCAGAAGTTTTGTGATTATTAACTCATTGAATCCTCACAACACTCCTGTGAATCCCTCTCAGTTTGAGTTCAAGCCTTTTTTCTTTTTTAATATATATTTATTTTTATTTATTTGGCTGCACCAGGTCTTAGTTGTGGGACCTTTAGCTGCAGCATGCAGGATCTAGTTCCCTCACCAGAAATCAAACCCTAACCCTCTGCACTGGGAGCATGGAGGCTTAGCCACTGGACCACGAGGGAAGTTCCCTTCAGAGCCAGCTTTCTTAAGCATGACCTCTAAGACAAGAAATATCACTGAGCTTAAGAATTACTTGAGGATTTGTTTAAAAGGCAGCTTCTTGAGGCTCTTCTGTAGGGATTAAGATTCTGGCGATCTGGCAAAGCCCAGGAATCTGCCCCCCACCTTTTTTAATGTTTGTATTTCCAAATGGAAATTAACTCCCTTTAACGAAGAGAGAGAAAAAAGTTGTGGTAAAAACACACACACACACTGAATTTACCATCTCTAAGTGTTACGTTCAGTAGTGTTAAGTATATTTACATTGTGTGCAATAAATCTCGAGAACCCTTCCATCTTGCAAAACTGAAACTCTACCCGTGCGTGTGTGTTCAGTCATGTCTGACTCTTTTGTGACCCCATGGGCTATAGCCTGCCAGGCTCCTCTGTCCATGGGATTCTCCAGGCAAGAATACTGGAGTGGGTTGGGTTGCCATTCCCTTCTCCAGGGAATCTTCCCAACCCAGGGATTGAACCCCAAGTCTCCTGCATTGGCAGGTGGGTTCTTTACCAACCATGCCATCTGGGAAGCCCTTGGCAACCACCATTCTATTTTCTGCTTCTATACTTTTGACTACTCCTTGTTCTTCCTATGAGAGGAATCACACAGTATGTGTCCTTTTGTGACTGGCCTGATGTCCTCGGGGTGCATTTGTGCCATGGCCCATGACAGAATTTCGTTCTTTTTAAAGCTGCATGATGTCCCATCACATACATACTTACCACTATTTCTATAGCCATTCATCCTCTGATGAACATATGGGTTGCTTCTACTTCTTGGCTATTGTGAATAATACTGGAATGAACATGGGTGTACAAATGTCTCTTTGAGAGCCTGCTTTCAATTCTTTTGGGTATATGCCCAAGAATAGGATTGCTAAATCATAGAGTAATTCTATTTTTAATATTTCGAGAGACCTGCATACTGTTTTTCCATAGTGGCTGCCCCATTTTACATTATCACCAACAATGCACCAGGGTTCCCATTACTCCACACACATTGTTTTCTGTTATTTTTCTTAAAATAGTAACCATCCTAATGGGTGTCAGGTGATGTCTCACGGTGAAAGCACATACCTCACATAGGGACCTGAACCCAGCCAAAACTTGGATTGGGACTTGAACTCATGATCTTTTAAATAGAATCACTCACCTGATGTCTGGACTGACTGAGGCTCAGGTTCTTTGTGTCTCGGTGCAGAAGGAACTCAGCAAGAGGCAAAGTGACAGGCAAAAAATAGATGTATTAGTATAAGACTCTCACGAGAGATGCAAGCAGGCAGGCTAGGGATCTCTGGTCCAAGGATTATGTGGGCTGCAATTTTATAGTAAAAGGAGGGGAGGGGAGGGGGAAAAGACTACCTCTGTTGAGTAGAGGTCAGGCCTACATAAGGCTTGCCAGGTGGCCCTAGTGGTAAAGAACCTGTCTGCCGATGCAGCAGACATAAGAGATGTGGGTTTGACCCCTGGGTCTGCAAGATCCCCTGGAGGAGAGTATGGCAACCCACTCCAGTATTTTTGCTTGGAGAATCTCATAGACAAAGGCACAGGGCCAGCTACATAGGGTAGCAAAGAATCGTGCATGACTGAAGCAACTTAACACCAATGCACGCAGGCTTACATCACTGTCTCCTCCTTCCTGTTGGGCAGGAGAGTGTCTGACCTTATGAGGTCAAACTAGGATTATTATAGCACTTATTCAAATCAGTAGAAGGGTGGTGACGTTTTTCTTTCACCTAATGGGACTTACCTAGTGGCTTAGTGGTAAAAAATCTGGTTGCAAATGCAGGAGACACCAATTTGATCCCTGGGTTGGGAAGATCCCCTGGAGAAGGGAATGGCAACCCACTCCAGTATGCTTGCCTGGAGAATCCCACAGACAGAGGAGCCTGACAGGCCCCAGTCCATTAGGTCCCAAAAGAATGAGAAACAACTTTGAGACTAAAGAACAAAAAATATATGCTCAGTCGCGTCCAACTCTTTGCAACTATAGACCGTCAGACTCCTCTGTCCATAGGATTCTCCAGGCAAGAGTACCTGAGTGGGTTGCCATTTCCTCCTCTAGGGGATCTTCCCAACCTAGGGATTAGAACCTGCCTCTCCTGTGTCTCCTGCATTGGCAAGCAGATTCTTTACCACTGAGCCACCTGTGCTGTGCTTAGTCGCTCAGTCATGTCCAACTCTTTGTGACCCCATGGACTGTAGCCCCCCAGGCTCCTCTGTCCATACGGATTCTCCAGACAAGAATACTGGTGTGGGTTGCCAAGCCCTCCTCCAGGGGATCTTCGACCCCTCCAACCCAGGGGTTGAACCCAGGTTTACCACATTGTAGGCGGATTCTTTACTGTCTGAGCCATCAGGGAAGTCACCTGGGAAGCCCCAAACAACAACAAATGGCCTGGGGCATATTCTGTGCTTTTATTTATGGCTTTATATTATAGTTAAGCAAGCCTGCTTCATTCCACAACATTCCTATAGCTTTCTTTAAGGGAGCATTAACTCACAGTGGTCTCCTGAAGTTCCCTAGGGTTCCCTCTTGGTCCCCTACTGGGACTTCTACAGCTACCTGTATTCTATCCCTTTCATTGGTGGTTTTGATTTGGAGCTGACATTTTGTAAAGCTCCCCACGTGATTCCCTGGTGGCACCTGAGTTACACTGTGAGAATCAGAGCTGTAAGATGTTTCCTTGTTCAGAACAACTCAATGACACCTACTATGGTGGGGGTGGGGCAGGGAACAACCCCCACGAGATGACATGCACTGGGAGCACGGAGGCTCCACGGTTCACGGGGCTCATCTGCACTCATCTTTGCACCCTCAGCTCCTCTTGACATCGGCAAAACTATCTGGGGAGTTCTGATAGAAACAGGCAGGCGGAACTCCCTGTTTCTGCTTCTTAAGGATGAGAAACAGACACTGTGGAATTTGCCTGGAGGCA
This sequence comes from Antilocapra americana, assembly GCA_007570785.1. NCBI lineage: Eukaryota > Metazoa > Chordata > Mammalia > Artiodactyla > Antilocapridae > Antilocapra > Antilocapra americana. The sequence continues at coordinate 16,089,059 of ML661332.1, forward strand.
GAAAGTCAAATCTTCACCTTGAAGGCAAGGGAGACAGCTGGAAAGGCTCTCCAATTTGCTGACATCCACTTCTCTTGCTGAGGACGTGGAACTCATATGGCATGAGGCTGGCAGGCACTCCCAGCCAGCCACAGAAAACACACTGAGGCATCAGAGGGGAAAATGCCCTGCCTTCTGTCCATCACAATGTCAGGGCTCCAGGCTGACTTGTTTGCACACTCAGCCAGGAGGCTCACCCCATGTGGGGAGAGGAGCAAGGTGGGAAGAGAATCGTGACTATTGGAGAGGCCCTTATGGGTCGCTGAATTATCTGCCTTCCCCTTCAGCTGTCCCAGCCCTGCAGACCACAAGAAGCTATTCTGCCAGGTGGCCTGGGCAAGGGAGGGGGCCCAGGGTGGATGCTCCAAGGCCAGTGAAATGGGCCCGCAGAGCTGCAGTGCCACCCAGGAGCGTTAGCCGCAGGGTTGATCCGTGTCTCCTTCTGGCTCCATCTGGCCCTCCCTGGCAGGACTCCCGGCTGGATTTACCATATGTCCTGCAGCTCTCCAGGGCCTGCAAGTGACAGGGGCAGGAAGGAAAGATGAAAAAGCTAATTCCATTCCTTTCCACAGCTCCAACCCTGGGAGCAGAGGAGGGCGCCACCCATCCCCTTGTGCCCTGCAGGCCCAGGTGGAAACTCTAAATACTGGGTGGGAGTTCCACAGCTTCAAACACTGGAATTCCTTCCTGAGACTGGAGGCCATTCTCCCGTGCCCCCTACCCAGTTCAGAATAGCCTGAGTTGGAATCTCCAAAGACGGCCCCACCTATTCCTCCCTACAGACACCATCAGGGGTGGAGCCTGTCCACCCCCCCACCCTCCCCCGCCCCCTGAAATCTGGGCTGCTCTTGCTTTGGGATGAGAGTGACCTTTAAGAGACCTAGCAACTTCTGCTTCTGTGATCTCTGGGAAGCCACCAGAATCCCATGCTTTCAGTCCAGTTCAGTTCAGACACTCAGTTGTGTCTGACTCTGGATCCCATGGACTGCAGCACACCAAGCCTCCCTGTCCATCACCAACTCCCGGACTTTACCCAAACCTATGTCCATTGAGTCGGTGATGCCATCCAACCATTGCATCCTCTGTCGTCCCCTTCTCCTCCTGCCCTCAATCCTTCCCAGCATCAGGGTCTTTTCCAATTAGTCAGCTCTTCACATCAGGTAGCCAAAGTATTGGAGTTTCGGCTTCAACATCAATCATTCCAGTGAACACCCAGGACTGATCTCCTTTAGGATGGACTTTAAGATGGTTGGATCTTGCAGTTCAAGGGACTCTCAAGAGTCTTCTCCAACACCACAGTTCAAAAGCATAAATTCTTTGGTGCTCAACTTTCTTCACAGGCCAACTCTCACATCCATACATGACTATGGAAAAACTATAGCCTTGACTAGACGGACCTTTGTTGGCAAAGTAATGTCTCTGCTTTTCAATATGCTGTCTAGGTTGGTCATAACTTTCCTTCCAAGGAGTAAGCGTCTTTTAATTTCATGGCTGCAATCACCATCTGCAGTGATTTTGGAGCCCAAACAAATAAAGTCAGCCTCTGGTTCCACTGTTTCCCCATCTATTTCCCATGAAGTGATGGGATCAGATGCCATGATCCTAGTTTTCTGAATGCTAAGATTTAAGCCAACTTTTTCACTTTCCTCTTTCACTTCTATCAAGAGGCTCTTTAGTTCTTCTTCACTTTCTCCCATAAGGGTGGTGTCATCTGCATATCTGAGGTTATTGATATTTCTTCCGGAAATCTTGATTCCAGCTTGTGCTTCATCCAGCCCAGTGTTTCTCATGATGTACTCTGCATATAAGTTAAATAAGTAGGTGACAATACTTAACATACTCCTTTTCTTATTTGGAACCAGTCTGTTCCATGTCCAGTTCTAACTGTTGCTTCCTGACCTGCATACAGGTTTCTCAAGAGGCAGGTCAGATGGTCTGGTATTCCCATCTCTTTCAGAATTTTCCAGTTTATTGTGATCCACACAGTCAGTCTTTGGCATAGTCAATAAAGCAGAAGTAGATGTTTTTCTGGAACTCTCTTGCTTTTTCTATGATCCAGTAGATGTTGACAATTTGATCTCTGGTTCCTCTGCCTTTTCTAACACCAACTTGAATATCTGGGAGTTCACTGTTCACATACTGCTGAAGCCTGGCTCAGAGCATTTTGAGCATTACTTTACTAGCACGTACTGCTGCTGCTAAGTCGCTTCAGTTGTGTCTGACTCTGTGCGACCCTAGAGACTGCAGCCCACCAGGCTCCCCCGCCCCTGGGATTCTCCAGGCAAGTACTAGCGTGTGAGATGAGTACAACTGTGCGGTACTTTGAGAATTCTTTGGCATTGCCTTTCTTTGGGATTGCAATGAAAACTGGTCCTGTGGCCACTGCTGAGTTTTCCAAATTGGCTGGCATATTGAGTGTCGCACTTTTACAGCATCATCTTTCAGGATTTGAAATAGCTCAACTGGAATTCCATCACCTCCACTAACTTTGTTCGCAGTGATGCTTCCTAAGGCCCACTTGACTTCACATTCCAGGATGTTTGGCTTTAGGTGAGTGTGAGTGATTACACCATCGTGATTATCGGGGTTGTGAAGATCTTTTTTGTACAGTTCCTCTGTGTATTCTTGTCACCTCTTCTTAATATCTTCTGCTTCTGTTAAGTCATACCATTTCTGTCCTTTATTGAGCCCATCTTTGCATAAAATGTTCCCTGGTATCTCTAATTTTCTTGAAGAGATCTCTAGTCTTTCCCATTCTATTGTTTTCCTATTGTCATTTCTTTGCATTGATCACTGAGGAAGGCTTTCTTATCTCTCCTTGCTATTCTTTGGAACTCTGCATTCAAATGGGTATATCTTTCCTTTTCTCCTTTGCTTTTTGCCTCTCTTCTTTTTACAGCTATTTGTAAGTCCTCCTCAGACAGCCATTTTGATGTTTTACATTTCTTTTTCTTGGGGATGGTCTCGATCCCTGTCTCCTGTACAATGTCACGAACCTCCGTCCATAGTTCATCAGGCACTCTGTTTATCAGATCTAGTCTCTTAAATAGATTTCTCACTTTCAAAGAAAGGCAGTGCCAAAAAATGCTCAAACTACTGCACAATTGCACTCATCTCATATGCTAGTAAAGTAATACTCGAAATTCTCTGAGCCAGGCTTCAGAGTATCTGAGTACTTTCAGCAGTGAACCGAGAACTTTCCAGCTTATTTTAGAAAAGGCAGAGGAGCCAGAGATCAAATTGCCAACAACCACTGGATCATCAAAAAAGCAAGTGAGTTCCAGAAAAACATCTACTTCTCCTTTATTGACTATGCCAAAGACTTTGACTGTGTGGATCACAATAAACTGTGGAAAATTCAGAAAGAGATGGGAATACCAGACCACCTGACCTGCCTCTTGAGAAACCTGTATGCAGGTCAGGAAGCAACAGTTAGAACTGGACATGGAACAACGGACTGGTTCCAAATAGGAAAAGGAGTACGTCAAGGCTGTATATTGTCACCCTGCTTATTTAACTTATATGCAGAGTACATCATGAGAAACACTGGGCTGGATGAAGCACAAGCTGGAATCAAGATTTCCGGAAGAAATATCAATAACCTCAGATATGCAGATGACACCACCCTTATGGCAGAAAGTGAAGAACTAAAGAGTCTCTTGATGAAAGTGAAAGAGGAGAGTGAAAAAGTTGGCTTAAAGCTCAACATTCAGAAAACTAGGATCATGGCATCTGATCCCATCACTTCATGGGAAATAGATGGGGAAACAGTGGAACCAGAGGCTGACTTTATTTGTTTGGGCTCCAAAATCACTGCAGATGGTGATTGCAGCCATGAAATTAAAAGACGCTTACTCCTTGGAAGGAAAGTTATGACCAACCTAGACAGCATATTGAAAAGCAGAGACATTACTTTGCAAACAAAGGTCCATCTAGTCAAGGCTATAATTTTTCCATAGTCATGTATGGATGTGAGAGTTGGCCTGTGAAGGAAGCTGAGCACCAAAGAATTTATGCTTTTGAACTGTGGTGTTGGAGAAGACTCTTGAGAGTCCCTTGAACTGCAAGGAGATCCAGCCAGTCCATCCTAAAGGAGATCAGTCCTGGGTATTCACTGGAAGGACTGATGTTGAAGCTGAAACTCCAATACTTTGGCTACCTGATATGAAGAGCTGACTCATTGGAAAAGACTGTGATGATGGGCAAGATTGAGGGCAGGAGGAGAAGGGGACGACAGAGGATGAGATGGTTGGATGGCATCACTGACTCAATGGACATAGGTTTGGGTAAACTCCAGGAGTTGGTGATGGACAGTGAGGCCTGGCGTGATGCGGTCCATGGGGTCACAAAGAGTCGGACATCACTGAGCGACTGAACTGAACTCATAGGTTCTTGCTGGTGGTGCTTTAGTCGCCAAGTTGTGGTGACTCTTTGTGACCCAATGGACTGTAGCCTGCCAGGCTCCTCCATCTATGGGAGAATACTGGAGTGGGTTACCATTCCCTTCTCCAGGGGATCTTCACAACCCAGGGATCTAACCAGCATCTCTTGCATTACAGGCAGATTGTTTACAGACTGAGCCACTAGGGAAGCCCATAAGTTCATAATGCTATTAAAAATTAATTTGGTCCTCTTTATAGGGAAGCTATTTATTATCTTGGAAATTGGTAAATAAAAGAAATCAATCAAGCATTTATCCTGTCTTCTCTATATGACCTATGCCACTGGGTAACCAGATAAAGAGGAGGCATTGCTTTAAAAATTATTTCAACCAATAAATGAAATAATAGAATCATCATTTTGCTACCCTCTGTGAATTAACTGTTACAAGCATTGAGCAGCTATGACTGCTAGCATCACAAAAAGAGAGGCAGCCAAACATGATGTGCCTACTGAGGGAAGACCACACTGCCACCTGGAATGTTGCCGAAAGGGTCCAACCAGAGTGCAGTCAGCACTCTGGGTCCAGTTGCCAGTATGCCAGAAATGCAGGTGACAAAGTAGCAGGCTGAACTGCACTGTGCATACAGTCAGCAAAATCTAGACCGAGGGAGACTCCACAGGTCAAACAACCCAGATATTCCAACAAATTAATTGTAAAGTGGGGGCATGGATAGAATGCTCAACATATCCTATCTGACCCCCCCAATGAGCCGTACCCTTATATAATCCCTTCCCCCTGAGTGTAGGTATAACCTGCAACTTGTAGGTCATTGAATACGGCAAAGGTGATGGGATGGCACCCCCATAACCATGTTTTGTTTTCTAAAATTCCTAGCAGATGGAAGGGGAGACTACTCTATTGGTCATTTTATAAAAATATTTTTTTATTTATTTTTAAATATTTGTTTACTTGACTCTGCTGGTGGGTCTTGGTTGTGACATGTGGGTTCTTAGTTGTGGCATACAGGATCTAGTTCCCTGACCGGGGATTGAACCTGGGCCCCCTGCATTGGGAGCATGGAGTCTTAAACCGCTGGACCGCCAGAGAAAGTCCTTCTCCTGTTAGCCTTAAATAGAAAACAGCCAGGCTGTGAACAACCTATGGAGAGGGCCACGTGACAAGAAATTTGGGGTAGCTTCTAGAATTTAAAGGCTATCTCCTTCAATGGCCAGGAAATATCTGGGGCTCACAGCTTTGCAGCTGCAAGGAAATGAGTTCTGCCAACAACCAGAAAGAACTTAGAAGTAGATTCTTCCCTAGTGGAGCCTCCAGACAATAAAATGCAGCCTGACAACATGTTAATTGCAGCAGTGAGTGAGTCTTTGAGTGGAGGATCAGCTCAGTGGTGCCCAGCAGGCCTCTGACCTATGGAAGCTCAGAGCTAACACACGTGTGTTGTTTTCACCCGCTACATTTGTGATAAAATATTACACAGCATTGAAAAACTAGGAACTTCAGTGGTGGTCCAATGGCTGGGAGTCTGTGCTCCCAACACAGGGGGCCCAGGTTTGATTCCTGGTCAGGGAACTAGGTCCCACATGCCACAACTGTGAGTTCGAGTGCTGCAGCTAAAGATGCCATGTACTAAGACGTGGCACAGCCACATAAATAATTAATAAAAAATAAATACCTTTTAAAATTAATTTTTTTAAAAGATGGTATCTTTTATGGTGTATATATTTTGCCAAAAATTAAAAGTTTAAATGGGCAAAAGATTTGAAAAAACTTTCAGAAAAGATACCAAAACATCAGGCCACAAACCTTAAACGTATACCGTGTTTATTTGTCAATCATGCCTCATTAAAGCACAGAGGAAAGGTTTTTTTTTCCTAGTTAAAATAATATTTGTTGATGTTTGGCAGAAACCAACACAATGCTGTAAAGCAATTATCCTTCAGTTTAAAAAGTTTTTTTTTAAAAAAATAAAGTAATACTGATAAGTAACTTTTCTTGAGCATCTGCCATGTGCAAAAAGCACAGCTCCAAAAGCATCATTTATACAAACTCTTTTGGTCTTTCCCACAACTCCACCATGTGAGTACCATTATTATTTCCAGCAAAGAAAGGATGAAACCAAGGCATGGAGAGGCTAAGAGATTTGCCCAAGGCCCCACCACTACAAAGTGACAGAGGCTGCACCAGGCAGCTTTGGAGTCTGTGCTCTCAGTTGCAGAGGTGAAGAGGCTCTGATGGGCCATGCGGAGGAAAGTGTGGCTGCCCTGCTGGTCCTGATGGACTGTGCTGAGGAAGGAGGTCCAGCAGGAAGACGATATTGATTTCACTTTGGGGTTTTTTTTTTTGGCTGTATGGTGCAGCATGCAGAACTTCCCCAACCAGGGATTGAAACTGTGCACCCTGCATTGGAAGCGCAGAGTCTTAACCGCTGGACCACCAGGGAAGTCCAGGAAGAGGATACTGAGACAGGCATTTCCAGACCAAAATGCATCACAAGCTTCATTCGTTTCCTTCAGAAATCTTTACCAAGCCTCTCCTGCGTGTCACACACTGTCCCAGGCTGCTTGGGCTCCAGCCACCAGCACCTCAGGCAGAAATCCCTGCCCTTGTGGAGCTGAGATTCCAAACCTTCCCATACCTCTGCTTTTCCAGCTGTAAAATGGATACTCAAAGACTGTGAAAAATAAAACAAGGGGGCATAAGAAATGCTCAGAGGTTTACAGGTGACAATGGATAAACCAGACCTTGACAGCAGCATGGATCACCTCCGCAGGCCACAGATGCAGCAAGCTGTCAACAGGCGGCATCCCCTGAACTCTGTGTGCTGTTTTTACCTCCACATTGGTCATTATTAAATAATGCAGAAAATATAATCACGGCAGCTTCGGGCAAGTGAGGTCAGAGGAGCTGCCCCAACCATGACAGGCAAAGAGGCGGCAGCCATCCAGGGAGAGGTTTGCCCGGGTGGAGGGGAGGGTTGGGCTCCACTTAGAGGAGAAATTACACCCTCAGCCTCATGGCAACAGATGTGGATGACGTGTGTGTGTGAGTCCAGAAATGTGTCAGCAGCCATCTAGTCAGAGATCACAAACTCACACATGCCGTGGGAGCTATAAATGAAAACTTGCAGCACAGATGGCTCTTTTGAGGAGGTTTCTTCTGGAGTGGGAGGTGCCATGCTACAGGATTAGGAAGCTATTCTGGATGGTGCTGTTGAGGATGTCTGGTTTACTGTCGTCACAGCCAGGGCCTCATCGTCCTGTTGCCTAGGCCCTGAGAGGGTGCCCTCCACCCAGTTTCCAGAGCCACAGAAATGGAGGCCACCATGCTTCCCTGGTAGTTCAGGTGGTAAAGAATCTTCCTGCAATGCAGGAGACCCGGGTTCGATCCCTGGGTCGGAAAGATCTGCTGGAGAAGGAAATGGCAACCCACTCCAAAATTCTTGCCTGGGAAATCCAACGGACAGAGAGGCTGGTGGGCTACAGTCCATGGGGTCACAAGAGTTGGACAGTTGGACTCTACTGAAGCGATTTAGTAAACTAACCACAGAGGGAACTGCTCCCCAGGACTCCCTCTCTCCTCTCTGACCCAGGAGATTTTATTCAAGGCTCTGGAATCTCAAAAGGAAAAAGAACAGCAACTAGAAAATCTCTAGAAGCCATGGTTTATTATTTTCCAGCCTGGGGCAACTCCAGGGGGCCCCAGGGGACCTAGACCCTGACTTCCATCTCTCACAGTAGCCCTCAGGATTTTACAGCTTCCTCAGAATTGGTGGGTCTCAACATTGCTGCCTTTAAAACTGCTGCTGCCCAGGGACCAGGAAACATGTCTAAGAATATTCTTAGTAGCTTTATTTATAAACACTGGAAGCCACTTTGATGTCTGTCAACTGGTCAATGGATGAAGAAGTAGTGTTCAGATGATTGATGGGGCATCTCACAGACCTGATGATGGAGGGGCAAGGAGCCAGACACAAACCAAAATGTTGTGTGGTGACGTCAGTCAGAACCGCGAGCACCTGGGAGTGGGCGCGGGCGTTGACCAGAAAAGGAGACTTCTGGGTAGCGGTCACATTCTATTAATTTGGATGGTAGTTGACATGGATTTACACACACATGTAAAAATACATGGATTTGTACCTTAAGATTTGTACACTGTACTGTTAAGTATGTGCTGTGTATGTGCTTTGTTGCTCAGTCGTGTCCGACTCTTTGCAACCCCATGGATGGTAGCCCACCAGGCACCTCTGTCCCTGGGGCTTCTCCAGGCAAGAACACTGGAGTGGGTTGCCATGCCCTCCTCCAGGAGATCTTCCCAACTCAGGAATCAAACCCAGGTCTCCGCACTGCAGGTGGATTCTTTTACCATCCGAGCCATGAGGGAAGCCCGCTGCGAAGTATACCACACATCAAGAAAAGTTAAGGAGCAAAATACTAATGCCTTCCCCCTCACCCCTCGACTGAGTGTCTGACTTAACAGATTTGGGGTGTGGCCTGGGTAAATAGATTTTTGAAAGCATTCTAACAGGCTGCAGTGTGTGCTAAGTCGCTTCAGTTGTATCCGACCTTGCGGCCTGTAGCCCACTGGTCTCCTCTGTCCGTGAGATTCTCCAGGCAAGAATACAGGGCTGGGGTAGGGGAAGCCAGAGCCTCGCCTCTCACTGCTCTAAATCTGGCTTTAGAAAAGGCTGAGAAACAAAGTTGAACTTGCCAACATCCATTGGATCATAGGAAAAGCAAGAGAATTTCAGCAAAAATCTACTTCTGTTTCATTGACTATGCTAAAGACTTTGACTGTGTTGGTCACAACAAATTGGAAAATTCTTCAAGGGATGGAAATACAAGACCACCTTACCTATCTCCTGAGAAATCTCTATGCAGGTCAAGAAGCAACAGTTACAACCAGACTTGGAATAACAGACTGGTTCAAAATTGGGAAAAGAGTACATCAAGGCTATATATTGTCACCCTGCTTATTTAACTTATATACAGAGTACATCATACGAAATGCAGGGCTGGATGACTCACAAGCTGGAATCAAGATTGCCAGGAGAAATATCAATAACTTCAGATATGCAGATGTCACCACCCTAATGGCAGAAAGTGAAGAGGAACTAAAGAGCCTCTTGATGCAGGTGAAAGAGGAAAGTGAAAAAGTTGGCTTAAAACTCAACATTAAAAAAATGAAGACCATGGCAGCCAGTCCCATCACTTTATGACAAATAGATGGGGGGAAAATGGAAACAGTGGCAGACTTTATTTTCTTGGACTCCAAAATCACTACAGATATTGACTGTAGCAATGAAATTAAAAGACACTCGCTCCTTGGGAAAAAAGCTACTACCAAATTAGACAGTGTATTAAAAAGCAAAGACATCACTTTGCTGACAAAAGTTTATCTAGTCAAAGCTATGGTTTTTCCAGTAGTCGTATATGGATGTGAGAGTTGGATGATAAAGAAGGCTGAGAGCCGAAGAGTTGATGCTTTGAACTGTGGTGTTGGAAAAGACTCTTGAGAATCCCTTGGACAGTAAGGAGATCAAACCAGTCCATCCTAAATGAAATCAGTCCTGAATATTCACTGGAAGGACTGATGCTGAAGCTGAAGCTCCAATACATTGGCCACCTGATGCGAAGAGCTGACCCATTAGAAAAAACTCTGATCCTGAGAAAGATTGAGGACAGGAGAAGGGGTGACAGAGGGTGAGATGGTTGGATGGCATCACTGACTCAATGGACATGAGTTTGAGCAAACTCTGGGAGATAGTGAAGGACAGGGAAGCCTGGCATGTTGCAGTCCGTGAGGTCACAGTTGGACGTGACTTAGCAACTGAACAGCAGCAAAGACTTTTAAATGAACTGGGAGTCATTGGAGGATTTTAAGCCAGGGAATGACCTGGTCTGATGTAGTAGCAGGATCACTCTAGCTCTGGTAAGGGAAGAGACCTGTGAAGCTGTATTTCAGTAAAATGCATTCCAGTGCTGCTGCTGGGAGGTGAGCCATCACCCCTGTGTCTTCTTGCTGGCTGGTTACAAGATCTTCTCTCTACCTCTGATGTTCTGCATCTTCATTATGACATGTGTAGGCATGGATCTGTTTTTATTTATCCAACTTGGGATTTGAAAATAGCAGTACATCTGAAGTGTGCTGTCTTCCAAGAATTCTGGAGGATTAAGATAGGGTCTCTTTCCCATGTTCTCTATCATTTCCTTATGTGATTTCACACAGACATATATTAGATTTCCCTCTTGATCCTTCCCATCTCAAATCCTTTCTTCCAACTATTCCATCTCCTTTATTTTTTCCCATTATATATTTTTATTTTATTAAAAAAATTATGTTGGGAATTCCTTGGTTGTTCAGGTGGTCAAGATTCTACTGCTAGGGGCACTGGTTTGAACCCTGGTCAAGGGCATCCTCATGCCTTGGCCCATGACCCCCCAAATTTTATTGAAATATAGTTGATTGACAATATCATGTCAGTTTCAAGGGCACAGTATTCAGTTATATATTCTTTTTCAGATTCTTTTCCTTTATAGGTTATTATATAATACTGAGTAGTTTCCTGTGCCATATACAGTAGGTACTTGCTGTTTACCTATTTTATACATGGTAGTGTGTATATGTTAACTCTAGACTCCTAATTTATCCCTGCCTGCCCTCACTTATCTTGTCTCTTTTAATCTCTGGACAACATGGTGAATGCTTTTTGTTTTTTGTTCTTGTTTTACTTCTGTCTTCTATTTCATGATTTTTCTATTCAAGTGTATCAAACCTGTTGCTTAGTTTTTAAAATTACCTTTCAAATCTCAATCATTTTAGTTTTTATTGCTAGGAATTCTATGGTATTCTTTTCCAAATGTGCTTGACCAGTCCTTAGATTATGTTGTCCTTTGTCCGTATGTTCAACATTAAAAAAAAAAATCTGTAAACATGTTATGAATCTTATTTTTTTTTAATTGTGATAAAATATACATAACATTGGAAAAGGAAATGACAATCCATCCCAGTATTTTTACCTGGGAAATCCCATGGACGGAGGAGCCTGGCAGGCTACAGTCCACGGGGTTGAAAGCGCTAGACACAACTTAGCAACCAAACCAACACCACCAAGATACGTAACATAAAATGTACCATCTTAACCATTTTAAGTATATAATTCAATAGTGTTAAGTAATCCACATTGTTGTTCAACCAATTTCCAGAATTCTTTCCATCTTGCAAATTTATTTTTAAACTGTGAAACCCCAGAAACACTTGAAGAAACAATAGGTGAATATTTATATAATGTTGAAATATGGAGTGACTTTTTAGGCATTGTACCAGAGCCTGAAACCATAAAATTTGAATACAAAAGAAAAGTGTGAAACTTCTTTAAAATACCATGAAAACTGAGAAGAACTAAAAAAACTGGGAGAAATTCTTGAAAAATATGTAAGAAAGGGTTAATAGCTTTAATATATTACAAATAATTTCAAATCAATAAGAAAATGTTAATAATTGCTGACGGGAATGTAACTGATAATGCCTTCAAGAAGTCAATGTGGCATGTGTCAAAAACCTAAAAATGTGTGCTAACATTGTAACTCAACAACACTGCCAGGGCTTTGTCCTAAAGAAACTACCTGACGAGTATGCAGATAAGTGTGTGGCATCATCAGTTATAACATTGAAGGATTAATATATATATATATATCCAATCATAGAGTGTTGATCAAATCATCCATTAGTGGACTACCACCTAGTCATTAAAATTGTAGGTATTAATTACCTTGAAGAGAGATTCATGATATGGCTGTAAACGAAAAAAATTAAAATGAAAAAACTAACCAGGTTTCCAAACATCATACCACAACATATGTACAAGTCATCCCATGTTTGTTAAAAAAATACATTTCCTATTACCCACGTTTGATCCCTGGGTCCGGAAAATGCCCTGGAGAAGGGAAAGACAACCCGCCCCAGTGTTCTTGCCTGGAGAATCCCATGGACAGAGGAGCCTGGTGGTCTACAGGCCATGGGGTCGCGAACTGCCGGACTAATAACACTTCTCTTTCACTTCATTCCAAAACGTCAATAGCGACTCATCGGTTGATGGAATTCTGTTTTGGTTGCTGTTCAGTCGCTAAGTCGAGTCCGCCTCTCTGCGACTCCATGGACTGTGTTTTTTTTTTTTTCTTTCATTACTGGTATTGCCGTCACTGTTATTTTGCTCAAAGAGCATATATTCCTTACATAATAAAAAATTAAATTAACCGGCGGGAAACGGAGAAAATAAAGACGTGGCGCGTTTCTAAAGGACCCGGCCAGGCCTGAAGGGGATCATTTCGTGATAAAGCCCGCCGCCTCCCACTAGCGCGCTCCGCAGGCACCGCCGGGGTTCGCCGCCGCCCGCCTCCTCAGGCACCGCCGGGACCGCTCGCCTCCTCAGGCACCGCCGGGACCGCCCGCCTCCTCAGGCACCGCCGGGACCGCCCGCCTCTTCAGGCACCGCCGGGGTTCGCGGTCGCCCGCCGCCTCAGGCACCGCCGGGGCCGCCCGCCTCGCAGGCACCGCCGGGGTTCGCGGCCGCCCGCCTCCCCAGGCACCGCCGGGACCGCCCGCCTCGCAGGCACCGCCGCGGCCGCCTCAGGCGGCTCGCGGGTCCTGACAGGGGGCGGGGCCTGGCGGCCCGGAAGAGGCCCCGCGCCGCTTACGCCCCTTCCTTTCCAGCGCCGGCCCGGACGCAGCAGCCGTCGCGGTGAGTCCCTCCCGCGCCGCGGTGCCATCGGCCCCCATCCTGGCCCAGTCGCCGCCGCCGCCGTCGCTCCTCGCTGGGGTTAGGGTGGCGGGGGCCCTCTCTCGCTCCCCGCACGTCCATTTTCGAGCAGGCAGGCCCCAGAGGCGCGTTTCTTGGTGGGGGGAGCAGTGGGGCCCGGGCGGGCGAAGATTGGTGTCCGGATGGAGGAGGGAAGGATGAAGCCCTAGCGTGGCGGGGACTGAGGAGACTGCGTCCCTCCCGCACGCTCATTTCTTTTTTTCGGAGCAGAACCCTCACTCCGAGCTGCCTCCCTGCTCGGCCATGGAGCTCTGGTGTAGGAGAAGAGGGGTGGGCTGTGAGGACCTCAGCCTTTTGCTTTGGGGTCGGAAGCCCGTCACGAATCGACAGGCTTTCTTCTGGGCCCTTCTCGCGCGCCAGAAGGCACCGCCGCGCGCGTTCCGCATTAGGTACAGTTGTTGATGCGCCCCCAACACTCTTAAGGTGTAGCGTCTGAGGGGCTTCCCTCAGTTGGTAAAGAATCCGCCTGCAATGCAGGAGACCCCGGTTCAATTCCTGGGTCTGGAAGATCTGTTGGAGGAGGGATATGCTACTCCATTATTTTTGGGTTTCCCTGGTGGTTCAGCTGGTAAAGATTCCGCCTGCAATGCGGGAGACCTGGGTTGGGAAGATCCGCTGGAGAAGGGAAAGGCTGCTCACTCCAGTGTTTGGCCTGGAGAATTCCATGAACTGTATAGTCCATGGGGTCTCAAAGAATCGCGACTGAACGACTTTCCCTATAGGGGTCTGACCCCCGCCCTGCTTATACCTGTGTTGTGAGAGTGAAAATCAGGGGCAGGAATGTCCCCCCAGCCCCACCCTCGTTTTATCTTAACATCCTGGGAACTTCTCACATGAATCGTGTTTTTGAGTTTTGAGGGTGGAGGAGCGAGCTACTGACTGTTGGTTGCTTGTTTCCTGCTTGTTTTTCGCGGTATGTTAGAGTCTTCCACCCGTTGGATAGTGACAGTCTTCAGGGGTGATGAACTGGGTTATGGCCTCTGGCCACAGTGCTCAGCAGTGCTCTTGCTGATTTCTTCCTTCTTGCAGATGTTGATGCCCAAGAAGAACCGAATTGCCATTTATGAACTCCTTTTTAAGGAGGGAGTAATGGTAGCCAAGAAGGATGTCCACATGCCCAAGCACCCGGAGCTGGCAGACAAGAACGTGCCCAATCTTCACGTCATGAAAGCCATGCAGGTAGCCGGGGCGCCGCAGGAGTGGGGTGCAGGTGGAGGGGGGCTTTTCCACTGGAATTTCAAGGCAAATTCCAAGGCGAGGGTAGGACTCCCAGCGCTGCTTGCTACCTTAAAGGGCCTTGAAAACTTGTCTGCTGTGCAGTTTAGCTTCCCGTTTGCACTGCCGTCCTAGCTTCAAGCATCTAGTTCTGTCTGAATAGTGGTTTTCTGTCTTACAGTCTCTCAAATCACGAGGCTACGTGAAGGAACAGTTTGCCTGGAGACACTTCTACTGGTACCTCACCAACGAGGGCATCCAGTATCTCCGCGATTACCTCCACCTGCCCCCTGAGATCGTGCCCGCCACCCTGCGCCGCAGCCGTCCTGAGACTGGCCGGCCACGGCCCAAAGGTACAGTGCTCACATAATGTCTGCAAGGACATCATCTGAAGTTCTTTCTGTGGGGAGAGGTGAAATGATGGGGTTTTGTGTGGGCAAGAAGGTGGTCTTACTAATACACCATCATTGGAATCAACCTTTTTTTTTTTAAAAAACAAAAGTACAGGAGAAAAAAGCCATACTTGTATTTGTTTAAGTTTAAATTCTTAAAGATGACCATAGCAGGAAGACTGCTTTGAAGTGTGAAAGGAGCCTGTGGAGAAAGAAACGGCAACCCACTCCAGTATTCTCACCTAGAGAATCCTGTGGAGAGAGGAGCCTGGTGGGCTGCCATCTATGGGTTTGCACAGTCAGACACGACTGAAGCGACTTTTCATGCATGCATGCATTGGAGAAGGAAATGGCAACCCACTCCAGTGTTGCCTGGAGAATTCCAGGGACTGAGGAGCCTAGTGGGCTGCTGTCTGTGGGGTTGCACAGAGTTGGACATGACTGAAGCGACTTAGCAGCAACAGCAAGGAGCCTGTTTCCAGAAGTTACCTTCTGACTTGAGATCATTGCTGGCTCACAAGTGGCGTTTGTCAACTTTATGGTTCCCTTACTT
This sequence comes from Antilocapra americana, assembly GCA_007570785.1. Classification (NCBI taxonomy): domain Eukaryota; kingdom Metazoa; phylum Chordata; class Mammalia; order Artiodactyla; family Antilocapridae; genus Antilocapra; species Antilocapra americana. The sequence goes on from ML661332.1 coordinate 16,104,475, forward strand.
TCTTTTTTTTAAAAAAACAAAAACCTATACCAGAGGAGCAGTTTATGAGTTTGAGTAATGAAATGCAGAGTTTACTAAAAACATGATCATCAGACGTCATGGAGCTCAGAAATTTGTATTCCTTATGAAAACTCAGGAGGGGATTCTACTGGTTGAGTAGGATTACTTATGTTTAGAGCAGAGGTTCTTCATTGCACCTTGACGTCAATCTTATTTCTTTTATCTAAAGAATCATATAAACTAGATAATTTTGGAGTAACAAGGTAGAATGCTAGATTAATCTTCCCATGTGAGAATGTTAAGGTAACTTTTTAAATCTGCTCTAATACATAAGTTTCACAGCCTAGTGAGGTATATAAGGCAAAGCCTGAGCGGAATTAAAGGATTCTTGGTGGCTTCTATTTATATACTTACATTAGAGGTGAGACTTGCTGATAATGGTGATTCCTTTCCTGTTTGCACTAGAAGTTTTCTATTTCAGAGTTCAAAATTTTGTTTATTCAAGTGTTTGTAGAAAGGACTGCGTTTCTTTATTTACCAGGTATTTGGGAAATTTATTTATGTTGAGAAATAGAAGAAAGCAGACCTTCTGCAGGTGTGGTGGTTTAGTTGCTAAGTCGTGCCTGACCCTTGCAACCCCAGTGGACTGTAGCCTGCCAGGCTTCTCTGTCCATGGGATTCTGCAGGCAAGAATCCTGGAGTGGGACATTTCAATAAGATGTGCGTTTTCCTAGGACTTTGAGGGGCCAGAATGTCAGTGATGGCAAGGATCTAGCTGACAGTTCTGGGTGTAGGAATTCCTGTCCCAGGAACCCATCATAACCAAGTTTTTGCAAAGTGAAAGTGGAGAGCAGTTTTGAATTTTCTTGGCCTGAAAGGAACAGAGTTCCCATGTTGCCATGTTCATACTGTGGTTTAACCTGTGCAGGTCTGGAGGGAGAGCGACCAGCAAGACTCACGCGAGGGGAAGCCGACAGAGACACCTACAGACGAAGTGCCGTGCCCCGTGAGTATCGGCATGTGTACCTTGGGTTGGGGTGGAGTCTTTGGGTTCTCCCCTGCCTGGGGCTTGGCCCTTGAAGATGCCAAGATCCTTGAGTTCATCCCAGATGATTCCATCTGGAGTCCATTGTGCGTCTTGCCTTATGCCAGGGTGGAGGTTAGGAGGGCACCCCTCTGAGCTGGAGACACAAAGCACTTTAAAGACCTTTAACTAGAACAAAACTGAAAACTTTCAGGAAAGCAACATGCTTTTCTTTGTTTTGTGTTCCTGTGTTGTAAATTAGTTGAGGGCAGGGCCCACTCACTTCACATTTGTTTCTTTGTACTGAGAAAATAATGCTAAATCTTGATTTTAAATAGCAGGTATGTGCACTGATGGGAACCACAGATGTCTGTTTGTTCAATAGATACATCCTGAGTGCCAGTGTCTATCCCAGACAGGATTCCAGGAGCTAGGGGGTAGTAGTGTACATAAAAAGACAAAATGCTTTTCTCTCGTTAAACTTGCATTGTGGTATTAGGAAATGAATAAGCAAAAACAAGTGTATAATCATGTCCATGGTAGATGCCACAGGGAAAAATTAAAGCAGGGGAGTAGGTACTGAAATTACTTGTAGGGTTTGCAGGGAAAGACCTGTCAAAGTGAAATAGAAGCAAACTCCTGGAGGCAGTGAGACTACTGGGGGAAGGCATCTGGCTTGTCTAAACAAAGGATGTCAGGAGTGTTAGGTGAGGATGTCTTGTACTTGCTACTCCTGCCTGGTGGCTCAGATGGTAAAGAATCTGCCTGGAATGCAGGAGACCTGGGGAAGATCCCCTGGAGAAGGAAAGGCAACCCACTCCTGTATTCTCCCACAGATGGAGGACCTGGCGGGCTATAGTCCATGGGGTTGCAAAGACATGACTGAATGACTTTCACTTCAGTCTTGTTTCCTACTTGTGGTACGTGATTCTTCAGATGTGAAATACTAATAGAAATGAGCCCTTGGACTAAATACTCCTGAGAAAGAGACGGCTCTGCAGCAGACAGGCTCTCGGTTCAGAGAAAGTTCGTGGTTGCTCTTATTAGAAGTCAAGGTCCACTGGCAGTGGGTCAGAGGATGTGACAGTTGGTCCTGAAGTTGAGGGTGGGGAAGTGAGCATTTCAGGGAGAGATGGGCGTGATCAAGGTATGAGGAAGGGAAGATACAGTTGCTCGCTAGTTGGGGATTGCTGCTGAGTAGGCGGTAGCCTGTAGTGGGTGTGGCCTGACTTGGGCCAAAGGTAGTAATTTGGATAAGGAATTACTGATTTAGCCTGACCACTGTTACCACCCTGCCCCTCAAATGTGAATTGTAAATTTTCATAGAAAGCTTTTGTATATTAAATTTATTTTTAATTCCAGTATATTTGAAAATGTATTTTTTTAAAAATAGTTTATTTTTGGTTGTGCTATGTCTTCATTGCTGTGTGGACCTTTCTCTAGTTGCAGCTACTCTAGTTGTGGTGCAGTGGCTTCTCGTTGTGGAACATGGTCTCCCGAGCGCAGGCTCAGTAGTTGTGGCTCATGGGCTAAGTTGTTCCGAGGCATGTGGGTTCTTCCCAGATTAGGGATTGAACCCATGTGTCCTGCGTATATATGTTAGTGAGATACTTTGCATTCTCTCAAGTCTTGAAGTCGCATGGGTTTTTTGCACACATCTCAGCTTGGACCGGTGGCTGCTGTATAGGGCAGGGTGGTACTAGATCTTTCATCTTGTTTGCCACTTTCCCTTGGTGATAGTAAAGTTGGTTTTTGTTTCTGGGGGCCCTTTACCTCTTAGTTCTCCCTTCACTGGGCTCTCTCTGTGAGCTGGGTGCTGGTCTGAAGCATGGAAGTAACTCAGGGATCGGAAGTACCATATAGAAAGGGCAAGGCAGCCTTCCTGGAGGAGGCAATAGTTTGGGCTGTGAGTTTAGAAAGATGTCTTGCTCAGGAGAAGGTGGGAGCAAAGGTGGCTCAGAAGATGTTTCCCCACTGCAGGGTAAAATTTGCTTGCACTTTGTCCTTTGTTGACGTGACTTTTCTTGCAAGGTGGGCTTGGGTGACTTGTGTGCCCTTGTGTAGTAGATCAGACCATACGATGAACCTAAATCTGTCTTTCTCATTGCAGCTGGTGCCGACAAGAAAGCTGAGGCCGGGGCTGGGTCAGCAACTGAATTCCAGTTTGTAAGTGTCCGCATTTTGCTCTCAACCCTTTGGATCTGCGTCTCTAGGGATGTCCCAACCACAAATTCCAAACAGGTTTTTACATTCAGGCACAGCCTGCAGACTTCTGTAAAGAAAGAAATGACTGAAGTCTCACAAATCAGCACTCCATGAGGCACAGTGGTATTTTCTAGTATAGCAATGGTCAGCATTACCTGCCATCCCCACACCCCCACCCCCGTTAGTTTTGTGAACTGAGCTGAGAACTGGACACTGGAGATTGAGCAGGCTCTAGACCCCAGTTCCCCATCTATAAAATAGAGCTGGTGGTCACACCTGTCTCAAGCTAACTGTGAGGTTAATTAATCCAAGTAAAGCGTTCAGCCCCAGCGTGGTGTATCACTGTCAGGACAGATGTCGCCTGCCCCTGAGCAGCTCTGGGCGGGACACGATTGTTCTCTGAGGTCTCCTTTGTGAAAAAGTGTATATGGCAGACACAGGATCATGTTCTGTTGCTGGATGCTTCCACGTGTGTATATGAGCATGTTCCAGAGTGGGTGTCCTTACTCCCAGTTTACAAAGCTGACCCCAGAGTCTCTAAGAGGCAGGGCTGGATCCCCTGAGCCCTTACATTTGGGAGCCTCTCCAGTGATGATGAGGCCTGGTGCCTGGCACACCACTGATGCTGATATGTACTTTCTCTTGCAGAGAGGCGGATTTGGTCGTGGACGTGGTCAGCCACCTCAGTAGAGTTGAAAGGGGTTGTTTTGTGTTGAATAAACCTGTAAACAGAAAAAGTTAATCTTGTGTGCCTTGTGTTTGCATTACGTAGCCTAAATAGGAATGGTTCGGGTTTAAGGGTTAGAGTGTAAATGGGGCAGGACGGGATTGGTTTGGGGAGTCGTCCTTTTCCAGGGTGACATCACTTGTTGCTGTGGGAAAGTGCAGAGTCCTCTGATCACAGAGTGCCATCCTGTAAGTACCCAGAGAGGATTGATGGGGCAATTGTGTACTGCACTACAGACACCATATGTCTGGCACAGTGCCAGGAAGCAGGTCTTGCAGGCGCAGCCCCTCGAGAGCCCAGGGGCATGGCCTTGCAGGCAAGTTGGGTGAGATGCCAGCTTCGGTTTGCAGATCAAATAAGGACTGCACTTCCTGCACAGGGGTCAGCTTTGGAGGAGCAACTCTGGGTCAGCCAGCAGGCCTGCCAAGGTAAGGAAAGCCAGCAAGACTAGTGAGAAGTGGCTTTTAAGGGGCGTGGGGACTTGGGGATCATTTGTGGGGTACTGTAGCTTTATATGGAGAGGGAGAGTAATAGCCAGGTGAAACGTGACAAATCCTAAACTGCGTAAGTGGTTTTTTTCTGGGAGCCACAAAACCACATTGGTTCACCTGTTGGCAGAAGCTCCAATACTTTGGCCACCTGATGCCAAGAACTGACTCACTGGAAAAGACCCTGATGCTGTGAAAGACTGAAGGCAGGAGAAGGGAACGACAGGATGAGATGGTTGGATGGTATCACTGACTTGATGGCTGGACGTGAGTTCGAGCAAGCTCTTGGAGTTGGTGATGGACAGGGAAGTCTGGCGTGCTGCATTCCATGGGGTTGCAAAGAGTTGTACACTGACTGAACTGAACTAAAAACTGAATCACCTATTTCAGTCTTGACAGGCTGTTGTAGTTTAGACCACAAGGTGGCAGCCGACAGCAGCCTCGGTTGTGCGCTTGGTCCTGGGAGGTGAACCTTGTATTCCGAACCACCAATGAGTAGAAGCTTGCCTTGGCAGAGAGGCAGTGTTGGGGGAAGCTGTTTCAGAGCAGCCTTGGCTGCCTTGCCAAAGATTGCTTTGTATCCAATTTTTCTGCTGGCTCAAGTGATGTCAAGTGGTTGCCTGTGTTTGCACGCCTTGTGATTGTTTAACCTGGATTCTGCTCTGAAATGTTAGCTCTCAGCTTTATTGTTTCCCACCAAGGCTAGCAAGGGAGCAGATGGGTTTCCTCTATAGCTTTGGTGATTTTCTGGCCCCAAAATGTCACTTTCTCAGCTAGGGCTCTTTGCCAACACTTTGCCTCATGATTTAAATTCGTTCCAGGATGTGTTCTCCAAGATCATCCATGCACTCTGAGGAAACCTGAGGCATCCTACAGGGTAGAGTCAGAGACTACAGATAAAAATACACAGTTGAAGGTGGTTCTTGCTGCCTGCCAATCTCCCTCCTCCCTCCCCCTATGTTGGGAAATTGAATGACCCCTACCTATCAATAATCATTGATTAGCTGCTTGGGGATCAATGCTAATAGATGCTCTGGGAAGGCTTGAAAGGCTTGAAATTTTTCTTTAAGGACCTCACTGTTCAGTTAGGAAAGCAAAATCAAAATTGTACATTGAGACCATAATACCAAATACTGTATAGGTGGCAAATCATTAGTCCAGACTGAAAGGAAATGGAAGGCAGAGGCAGTGGTGAGTGAGTGAAGGCTCAAGTGACCCAGAGGTGCCTGTATCCGGTGAGGGGGCTGGTGGTGAGACCAATCATCATTGGAGAATAAAAATGTTAGGTGGTGCCAGGTTATGAAACACTAAGGTTTTGGAGATTTCCCTAGTGGTCCAGTGGCTAAAACTCAGTGCTCCCAAAGCAGGGGGCTCTATCCCACATGCCACAACTAAATAAAAATAAAGATTTTTAAAAAATAAGTTTTGGGGAAAAAAATACTTGCTATTACAAGTGCCTGAGAAGGTCACTTGGGGTGGATGGAGTACAAGGGGCGCAGGGCCCCCTGGGCACATCCATCACTGGGTGAAAGCTTTGGAGAAGGTTGAGCCTTTTCTTCCAGGGTTGGTTTTAAGGCCCATGAAAGCCTGGCACCTGCCCACCAGGCCCATATTTGGCTCACCAGCTAATCCCCACCACCGCTACCACCAAAAGAGGCTCCAGAGGATTTTTAAGGGATTTTTGAAGCTGACAGCTAAAGGCACATTTTCCTAATACAAACTTCGCTATATGGACACAAATCCCCTATCTCTGAAAAATATAGTCCCCTTTCAGGGAGTGCCAATAACAGCTTTAAGCGTCTGGGTTTCTCTAGAAGTCCAGACTTTGGTTTGATTAATAAATGGACCTTCGAGAAGCAGCTGCCACATGCCTATGTTAGATGCTGGGAGATCTGAGAAGGACACATCCTCTGGCCCTGACGAATGAGGGCCCACCTGGACCCTCCCTACGTGAGTGGCTGGCCTGGGCCTCCAGCAGGGCAGTGTGGGCCCTAGGAATTCCCCAACTCTGCCCTCGTCTCCAGAAGGCCTGCTAAGTGAGGACCAAGAGACGAGAGGCACGCCTGTGCCCAGACTGTCTCCAATCTTTGGGGACGCGGCCTAGAGTAGCCCCACAGCAATGCGGGCTCACAGACTCCTCGTCTGCCTCAGAATGCATTCATCATTTCTAAGACCTGGGAGAAGAGTCTTGTTGAGAGCACTGCTAGAGCAATTGTCTCAAAGCCCATACATAGATGGAGACCTGGCTTAATCTGGGGACCTGGTCTGCCTGTTTCCAATAAACATAAAGTACTCTTGGCTCTCAGAGGATAGATTAGTGACTTTTTAAGGTTGGGCTTTGAGGATAAAGTCTCAGAAGATGATTCGGTGGTCCACTGGCAGGAGATGAGGCTGGGTGTGGAGGCGGGACTGCAAGACACCCTGCTGCCCCAGCCCTTCCTCCTCGCTGCTGTGAACCTCCCCAAGTACAAGTGCAGTACCCTAAGAGGGCCCTTGTTGGTGGCTCTGCTCTGATTTCAACTACTCTCCCCACCCTAGTCACAGTTAGTTTTGAGAGACACATGTAAACAAAAGTACTCTTCATCTTAAAATCCTTCCAAAGTTCCATGTTGCCTTCCAGAGCCTTCTAGAATCTAGGCAGTGGCAGGCTCCATGCAGGTTCATCTGTCGACCAAAACAAAGCTCCATACTCCAGAATCCAGATACACTGACGCCCTTTCTCAACTTCAGGCTGTTTTGCTTGTGGTATTCCATGTGGGGGGAAATTCTACCCCTGTCCACTCAGGGGTCTTATTCATTCTTCAGATTAAATTATGCTGAGAAGTCTTTCCTGATAGAACCCACCCTACTGCAAAGTCCAGTTAGGGGTTTCTCCTGGTATGCCCTGGGCGCCGAAGTTCTCCAGGCTGTGTGGGAAGCTGCTCAGATGCTAGACCATTTTCTCTGTGACACAACCTTGTCCAGGGTCTTAGCCCAGGGTCTCATACATAGTAGTAGCTACTTTGTAATTGTTTGCTGCATGAATGATGTCCTGGCAGGAGTGGTCTCCAAAGAGCTATCCCCTTCTGTAGAAGGGACACTGAAAAGAAACTACCCCTGCGGAAGGGACTTCCTGGCTGTCCAGTAGTTAAGGCTCCACGCTTCTGACACAGGGGCCTCGGGTTCAGTCCCTGATTGGGGAACTAAGATCCCACATTCCTGCTGTGTGTTAGTTGCTCAATCGTGTCTGACTCTGCGACCCATGTACTGTAGCCCGCCAGGCTACTCTGTCCATGGAATCCTCCAGGCAAGAATGCTGGAGTGGGTTGCCATTTCCTTATCCTGCTGTGTAACATCAAAGTAACATCAGAGATCACAGATCAGCATAACAATGATGAAAAAGTCTGAAATATTGCAAGAATTAACAAAATGTAACAGAGATATGAAGTGAGCAAATGCTGTTGGAAAATGGTAGATGACAAAAAAAAAAAAGGCTTTGCAGGAGCCTAGGTTGGGAACCCAAAAGCGACTGTGACACTGATACATCCTGACTGTGGAGGGACTGCCAGCGTTGGGGAGGCAGGCCTAGAAATATACACGAAGTGGCCCAGTGGCTGTGGATGGAATTGAACTGGTGGCTTCTGGGGATGAGAGGAACAAGCGTTATCAAGAGGAAGTCCTCCCACGGTGGGCCACTGGGAGTATCTGAGCTCAGTCGAACAGTTTAAAGTAGCACGAGGCTGGCCTAGGCAAGGATCCACAGAGTAACAAGAGAAGCAGCCTGGGGCGCCCTTCCCCAAGTCTCGGAGTTTGTATTCTTTTTATTCCCTTTTCTTCTTATTTTTGCTACATTGAGTGGCATGTGGGGTCTTCATTTACCAACCAGGGATGGAATCTGTGCCCCCTGCATTGGAAGGTGAAGTCTTAACCATTGGACTGCCAGGGAAGTCCCTATTTTTATTCTTTATTTTTTTTCCCCAGCTTTATTGAGGTATAATTGACATAAAGTACATATCCAGGGAGACCTTGGAGATATGGCTGGTTCAGTTTCAGATCTCTGCAGTAAAGTGAATATTGCAGTAAAATGAGTCACACAAATTTTTTATTTTCCGGTGCGTATAAGTTATGATGTGCTGTTGTGTGTAACAGCATTATGTCTGAAAAACAATATACATATCTTAATTTAAAAATGCTTTATTGCTGAGAAATGCTAACTACCATCTGAGCCTTCAGTGAGTCATAGTAGTAACATCAAAGATCACAGATCAGCATAACAAATAATGATGAAAAAGTCTGAAATATTGCAAGAATTAACAGAATGCAACAGAGATATGAAGTGAGCCAATGCTGTTGGAAAGTGGTCGATGACAGATGATCTTATTCACAAAACAGAAATAGAGACACAGACGTAGAGAATAAGTGTATGGACACTGAAGGAGGAAAGGGAGAGGTCTGGATGAGTTGGGAGACTGGGATTGACATAGGTATACTACTGATACTGTGTATAAAATAACTACTGAGAACCTGCTGTACAGCATGGGGACTCCGTGCTCTGTGGGGACCTAAAGGGAAGGAGATCTGAAAAAAAGAGGGGGTATATGTACACATGCAGATGATTCACTTTGCTGCACAATGGAAACTTACACAACTACTGTAAAGCAACTATACACCAATAGGAGCTAATTTTTAAAAATTGCACTGTGACTTCCCTGGTGGTCCAGTGGCTAAGATGTGGCGCTCCCAATGCAGGGACAGGGAACTTTATTTTTTTATTTTTATTTTTTAAATAATAATAAAAATTTTAAAATGGCATAGACTTGCTTGATGCAGGGTTGCCACCAACCCTCAATTTATTTAAACAAAAAAAAAACAGTATCTGTGAAGGGGTATGAATGAGATATACCTTTATTTAGAGTGTACAGTCTGATAAATTTTGATGTATGTATAAGCCCATGAAATCAAAATAATGACTGGTAATCGCTCACCCCATCCCCAGACTTTGTGCCTGATGTGCTCTCCGTCGATATAGGTTAGTTTGCATTTTCTAGAGTTTTATAAAGATGGGATTATACAGTATGTACTTTCTTATAGGCTGGCTTCTGAGCCACGTTGAGATTCATCACAGTCATTGCCTGTATCAGGTTCCTTTTTGTTGCAAAGTAGTGTTCCATTGTAGGGATACAGCAGCATGTTTAATCCATTTACCTATTAGTGGGCATTTGGGAATTGTGACTGATGCTACAGTGAACCTTCATGTTCATTTGTAAGGACACATAGTTTTACATCTCTTGGGTACATACCTAGGGATGGAGTTGCTGGATCATTTTGCAACTTTGTAGCATTTTGAGGAATGGCTAACCTGTTTTCCCATTTTACATTTCCCACTGGTAGCATATGACTCTGAATCGCTTTCATCTTCACAGAAACTTGGGCTGTTCGGTCTTTTTATTTTAGCCACTCTAATAGGTGTGAGAGTTGGGATTTTATCCTGTAGATTGATAGTGAGTAGTTAACAGCGTAATGGTGAGGGTTGATGTAGCCAGAGTGCTGGACGCTTGGCAAACAAACATTGATACTTGAAACCCCACTGCAGGAAATTGCAAACTGAACCTAGGTCTGTGCAGTGACCACACTGGGGCACTGAGTGGTCATGGGTAAACCACTCGGTCAATAGTGACCACAGTACACATTCAGCTCGCAAATGGGAAAGGGGGGGTCGGAAATCCATCATTTGATTGCTTTGTTTTAGAAAGGGAAACTAGGACAGAATGAGGGCATTAGCGGGGGGAGAAATGAAAGGAATTGTTGAAAAAGTTACAGCCCATAGAAAGCTTGGAGCCCATTTCTATTAAAAGTGCTTTATTGGGAGCCTGTGATAAATGCATGGCACAAATCCAAAAGAACAGCCACTTAAAAAAAAAAATAAGCCCTGCATGGTTTACTGACATATCAAAGAGGCTATTGTAAAGAGAAGGGCATCTTTAAAAATACATATTAGAGGAAAAATAATAAATAAAAATACATATTAAATGGGAGAGGATCTCTAAGCTGAGGGAATTAAGAGACTTCAAAATGGAGCAAAACTTGTAAAAGTCACAAATCAAATGGTATTAAAAATTTCTGAAGAGTACCAGCAAGAAACGTCAAAGTAAATTGTTCTAGTTTATTTCAGTGCATGAGAGACTGGAGGTCAGTTTGAGAATCTAGGGTCACCAGCTCATTAATACACAGAGTGTACAGGAAGGGGGGCTGGAGTGGGGAGGGACAGTCAAATGACTCTGACATCTTTGCTGTCACCACACAGAGATTTCCCTTTCCATTAAAATAAAAAAATAGAGAACATTTCAAAGACAAACACAAAAGTGTAATAAGCTACCATATACTCACCACCAAGCTTCAGCAGTCACCGATCTGCCACACTTGTTTCATCAAGTTTGGCATCACACACCCACTTTTCCCTAACTTGGTAACTTTTTAGTCAAGTTTACATGCAGTGAAATTCACCCTTTTTAGGGACACAGTTCTGAGTTTTGATAAACATAGGCATGTAACCAGGCTTCCCTGTTAGCTCAGCAGGCAATGAATCCGCCTGCAGTGCAGGAGACCCTGGTTCAATTCCTGTGTCGCGAAGTTCCTCTGGAGAAGGGAAAGGCCACCCACTCCAGTATTCTTGGGCTTCCCTGGTGGCTGAGATGGTAAAGAATCCCCCTGCAATGCTGGGGATCTGGGTTCGATCGCTGGGTTGGGAAAATCCCCTGGAGGAGAGCATGGCAACCCATTCCAGTATTCTTGCCTGGAAAAGCCCCATGGACAGAGGAGCCTGGTGGGCTACAGTCTAGAGAGTCACAAAGGGCTGGACACGACTGAGCGACTGAGCACACGCATGTAACCACCACCACAGCAAAGCTATCACATCTTTCTATCACCCTAAAAAGGTCCCCTACACTGCCCCTGTGTGGTCAACACTCCTCATAATGGCATCTTCCCCAGAATATCAGGAAACTGGAACCAGAGCACTTCCCTGGTGGTCCAGTGGCCAAGACTTCATGCTCCCAATGCAGAGGGCCTGGGTTCAACCCCTGGTCAGGGAACTAGATCCCCCATGCTGCAACTAAGACCTGGTGCAGTGATATACACATGCATATATATATTAAAGAACACTGGGACCATACACTATGTCCTCCTTTGGGTCTGACTTATTTTGCTCAGCATATGGCTCTGAGATTCATCCATGATGTTGCCTGTATAGGTAGTTTATTCCTTTCTGTTGCTGAGTAGTATTTGACTGTGTGGGTGTACTACAATTTATTCATTTTATTTTCTTTATAGAGGCATTTGGGGACTAACCAACAATGTAATCTACCAATCCTAAATCTACCCTTTTGACAAATGGGTATAACCATGTAACTCACTTGCCTGAGAAAGAGAAAAGCAGCCCCTGACATCCAGGAACTGGCCTGACCCTTACAAGCAGGCTTTGGCATGTTGGAAGGTGCCTGGCGCTCACAGTGAGGCCAAGTCACTCTCCTGTTGGATATAAACAATGTCATCAAACATCAGCATCAGAGAAGGTGATCAAAGTCAAAAAACTTCATAATCTTGTCTGAGGTGGTGGTGGTTTAGTCGCTAAGTTGTGTCCGACTCTTGTGACCCAATGGACTGTAGTCTGCCAGGCTCCTCTGTCCATGGGGTTTTCCAGGCAAGAATACTGGAGTGGATTGCCATTTCCTTCTCCAGGAGATCTTCCCGAACCAGGAATCGAACCTGGGTCTCCTGCATTGCAGGCAGATTCTTTATCAACTGAGCTATGAGGGAAGCCCTTATAATCCCATCTAAGCACAGAAAAAAACAAGTTCACAGTAAACCAGTAAATATAAAACACACCTCTCTCCTAGTTGATATGAGACTGCTTCTCTACCAGTTATGACTTTAGCCATGTTCATTCCTCTCTCCTTCTAGGAAAGATTTTTTAAGATACCCAATCATAGAATTACCCTGCTTCCTGACAGCATCCAGTTCAGAACAAAGCCCTGTTTCTTTAAAACCTACCCCAAATCCTAACCTAAGTCTTTTTTTAACTCCTGAGACACCCTATGCTCCTCCCTGGTATATGCTCTCCATCATTGCAAGAAGCAAAAATGCCAACTTGTTCAACTATTGGTATATACTTGGTTTTTGCCTGGAGGGCACTGACACCCCTATCAAGATGTAGACCTTTTCACTTTCCTGTAAAATTCTCTTATGTCTCTCTTTAATTAATCCACCTCCCCACCCCTTCCCACACCACCCCTGAATGCCCTTGCATCATGGATGGACATCTGTGTTGTTTGGCTATTATGAATTAAAGCTGCTGTGAACATTTTGTACAAGTTTTTTTGTGGACATATGTTTTCATTTTTTGCCAAGTGTATTCATTTCCTATTCCTGCTATATTAAATCCACACATATTTAGGGGTCTAAAACAACACAAATTTAGGGACTTCCCTGGTGGTCCAGGGGTTAAGATTCCATGCTCCCAAAGTAGGGGAGGATCCCCAGTCAGGGAACTAAGATTCCATATGCCACAGGGCATAGCCCAAAAAAAGAAAAACAACAACAATACAAATTTATTGTTAATATCTTAACTGTTCCAGGAGTCAGAAGTTCTAAATGGGTCAGCAAAGTTGTTCCTCTGGCTGCTTTGGGAACAATCTCTTTTCTTGTTTCTCTAGCTTCTGGAGGCTCCTTCCAGCATCTTAAAACCAGCATCTTTAAATCTCTCTCCCTCTGACCTCTACTGCTGTCATCACATCACATCACGTCATTTTGTCTGTTTCTGACTCCTCTGTCTCCTTCCTTCCCTTCTAAGGACACTTTTGATTACTTTGGACCCATCCAGATAATGCAGGGTAATATCCCTATCTTGAGATCCTTAATCACATCTGGAGGATCCCCTTTTCTATGTAAGGTAAGTTATTTATGGGTTCTGGGGATTACAATGTGGGCATGACTTTGGGATTGCTTTGAATATACAGATCAAGTTGGGGAGGATTAACTTCTTAACACTCTCAAATCTTTGCGTAGATTAATATGGTTTATCTCTCCATTCATTTAGATCTTCTTCAGTCTCTCTCAACAATGTTTTATAATGTTTAGTGCAAAATGTTTTGTTAAATTTATTCCTAAGGATCCTTATGGTATTTTAAATGGAATTGTAATTTGATTTTCTCATTGTTTTCTCCTAGGATATTAAAAAGCACTGATTTTTAACCTTATTAAAAATTAAAACATAATGAACATACAATAAAATACACAGATTTTAGATATTCAGTTCAATGAGTTTTGACAATTGCTAACTCCTGTATAATCACTGCCTAAAACAGGACATAAATCATTTTTATACCCTCAGGAGGTTTTTTCTGCCCTTTTCCAGACAGTTCCTTCCTCAGCCCTCCTACAACCACTATCAGATTTCTATCATCACAGATTAGTTTGGTCTGTATTTATATTTTATAGAAATGGATGTATATATATATAATATCCACTTTTTTTTTTTTGCCATACTGCATGGCTTGTGGGATCCTGGTTTCCCAAGCAGGATCAAAACCTGTGCCTCCTGCAGTGAAAGCCCGGAGTCCTAAGAACTGGACTGACTGCCAAGGAGTTCCCAATGTATACTTTTTAAAATGAGTAGCTTCTTCCACTTAGAATGTTTTTGGAATTCATTCATATTGTTGCATGTGTCAGTATTCTGTTTTATGATTGAACAGTATTCAATTGCACGAATATGCCATCATTTATCTATTTTCCTCATGACATGAGGGCTAATTCCAGTTTACGGTTATTATGAATAAGGCTGCCATAAACATTCTTATGTAAGTTTTTGTGGACATTTATCTTCACTTCTATTGAGTAAATGCCTAGGAATGGAATTGCTGGGTCGTAGGCTAGGTCTAACTTAGTAAGAATTTTCTAAAAGTTCCTCCTGAGTGATGTTTCATTATACAGTTGAGTTCAGTCACTCAGTCATGTCCAACTCTTTGCAACCCATGAATTGCAGTGCACAAGGCCTCCCTGTCCATCACCAATTCCCAGAGTCTACCCAAACTCATGTCCAACGAGTCGGTGATGCCATCCAGCCATCTCATCCTCTGTTGTCCCCTTCTCCTCCTGCCCCCAATCCTTCCCAGCATCAGGGTCTTTTCCAGTGAGTCAGCTCTTTGCATCAGGTGGCCAAAGTACTGGAGTTTCAGCTTCAACATCAGTCCTTCCAATGAACACCCAGGACTGATCTCCTTTAGGATGGACTGGTTGGATCTCCTTGCAGTCCAAGGGACTCTCAAGAGTCTTCTCCAACACCACAGTTCAAAAGCATCAATTCTTCGGCACTCAGCTCTCTTCACCGTCCAACCCTCACATCCATACATGACTACTGGAAAAACCATAGCCTTGATTAGATGGACCTTTGTTGGCAAAGTAATGTCTCTGCTTTTCAATATGCTGTCTAGGTTGGTCATAACTTTCCTTCCAAGGAGTAAGCGTCTTTTAATTTCATGGCTGCAATCACCATCTGCAGTGATTTTGGAGCTCCCCAAAATAAAGTCTGATACTGTTTCCACTGTTTCCCCATCTATTTGCCATGAAGTGATGGGATCAGATGCCATGATCTTAGTTTTCTGAATGTTGAGCTTTAAGCCAACTTTTTCACTCTCCCCTTTCACACCAGCATACAACCATTGTATCAGAGTTTCAGTTGCTCACATCCTAGCCAACATTTAGTGTTGCAAGTCTTTTTGATTTTATTCTTTCTAATGAGTGTGGCATTGTATCTCATTGTAATTTTATAGTTACCTAATAATAATCATCTTAAGCAGTTTTCTGTGTGTTCCTTGGGTATTTTTGGCTCTTATTTTGTGAAGTATCTGTTCAATTACATGTTCCATTTTTTAAAATTGGGGTGTTTGGGACTTCCCTTGTGGTCCTGTGGTTAAGAATCTGCCTTCTAATGCAGGAGACGTGGGTTTGATTCCTGCTCAGGTTCAAACCCTGGTCAGGGAACTAAGATTCCTGCTCAGGTTCAAACCCTGGTCAGGGAACTAAGATCCCTCATGCCATGGGGCAACTAAGCTGCATGCCACAAACTACTGAGCCTACACACCACAATAAGTCCACATGCTACCTAAGGCACCCAAATAAATAAATATTAAAAAAATAAATTAGAGACATAATGGCAGAGGAGAAAGCTCTGCCAGGATTTGGGGAATTCTGTCATGTGAAGATTAACTACAACTGACTGAAATTCCATATCTTCTGTGTCCAGGGCTTAGTGAAATGCCAACATTATTATAGGCATACCTTGGAGATACTGCTGGTTCAGTTCCAGGCCATACAATAAAGCAAAAATTGCAATAAAGCAATTTTGCAATATTGCAAAAGTCACAGGAACTTCCATTTTTTAGGGCAAATGTTTACACTATACTATAATCTGTTAAGTATGCAATAGCATTATGTCCAAAAAACAATGCATATATCTTAATTTAAAGGTACTTCGTGGGCTTCCCTGGTGGTCCAGTGGTTAAGAATCCACCTTGCAATACAAGGGACGTCGACCAGGTACTATCCCTCATCCAGGAAGATCCCACATGCCACGGGGTAACTAAAACCTTGAGCCACAACTACTGAACCCACGCTCTAGAGCCTATGTTGTGCAACAAGAAAAAGTGAAAGTCACTCAGTCGTGTCCGACTCTTTGTGACCCCATTGACTATACAGTCCCTGGAATTCTCCAGGCCAGAATACTGGAGTGAGTAGCCATTCCTTTCTCCAGGGGATCTTCCTAACCCAGGGAATTAAACCCAGGTCTCCCACATTGCGGGCGGATTCTTTACCATCTGAACCACCAGGGAAGCCCTGTGCTCTGCAACATGAGAAGCCACTGCAATTAGAAGCCCAGACACCACAGCAAGAGAGTAGCCCCTGTAACTAGAGAAAACCTGTGAGCAGCAATGAAGACCCAGTGCAACCAAAAAAAAAGAAAAACCTCATTACTAAAAAGTGCAAACCATCATCTGAGCCTTCAGCAAGTTATGATAGTAACTTCAAAGACCACTGATCATAGTATAATGAAAAGCGCTAAGTGTTTTAAGAATTACCAAAATGTGACACAGACAAGAAGTGAGCAAATACTGTTGGAAAAAAGTTGATCAATGCAGGATTGCCACAATCCTTCAATTTGTAAAAAGACAAAAACGAAGTAAAATAAATCAAAGAATGTCTGTAGTTAAAATGTATTGTGTGGCTACCATGTGCCAGGTGTCAAATGCATTTCTATTTTAGAGGGGTACAAATTATGTAAATGAATTACAACTTGGGTTTGTTTGGCTTCAAATCCTGATCTTTTTTGACTATGCTAAATACACACAAATTAAAAAAAAAAAAAAAAAGGGCAATAAGCAATTCACAAACAAATCCCACACAGGATTTTCAGAACCTCCGGGGCATCCACAGGGACTACTTTCGGTGTGGGCTATTAAGAACTTTCTCAAGTCATACTCCTTTTACCTTGCTGGAGGGCGTCTGGCTGTCCGTCTTTCCTTGGAGAATCTATTTGACATCCAAAGTATATCCTCCTCTTTTACTGCCCAAATGATGATGCCTTATGATTTGCACACTGTCTTTCTCACCCCTTTCTGGCCCTCCTGTATATCTAAAGAGGAAGCATTTGCTTTTTTGCACGATAAAGAAATGGAAGATAAAACATGTGTCCTTTCAATGAACTGCATGACCCAGCCCATAGACTGTCAGAGGTCCTGGATGTCCATGCAATGCGCACCACCTTCTGCTCCATTTCTGTGCAGTGCTTAACCCCAGGCGTTTCGGGCTGCACTCTCCACTGCGTTCAATTGCATCCTACTTTTCACCTCTAGACCTTCCCTCTCACCCGCTCCCTGATGGATGGGCAAGGCCAAGGACCAGGCTGCGTGACCTTGGGCAAATTCTCGCTTCCGCCTCTTTAGCGGAGCTGGGCAGCCCAGCACCCGCACCCTATCCCCTCCGTTTCCTCCCAGAGCGGCTCCCCGTCCCCGCTTCTACGCTACTGGCGTAGCGGCCGCGTCGAGCCGCGGCGCCCTCTCATCCCAGACGCTCGTTTACGCCGCGCGGACTGGGAGGGCGCGATTCCCGAACGCGGCCGGCGCTGCGAGCGCGCGGCCGTCCCGCAGGCCGGCGCGGCCTTACGCCGCTGACGCAGCGCGCCCAAGATGGCGGCGCGGTCGTCGTCGGGGGTGGCGGCGGCAGAGGGGGCGGCGGCCGCGGCGACGGCGGCCGTGACGGCGGCGGCGGCGCGGGGCCTCGGCCGGGGGGAATGAGGCGGCCGCGGCGAGCCAGCGGCGGCGCCGAGTAGCGCAGGAGCGGCTCCCCCTCCCTGCTTCCTTGGCCGAGCCGGGGGCGCGCGCGCGCGCGGCCGTCCGGAGCGGGCTCCCCGCCCTCGACTCCCGAGACCCGCGCCGCACCCCCAGCCGGGCCCGGAGGATGATGAAGCTCAAGTCGAACCAGACCCGCACCTATGACGGCGACGGCTACAAGAAGCGGGCCGCGTGCCTGTGTTTCCGCAGCGAGAGCGAGGAGGAGGTGAGGCGCGGGCCGGCCGGGGCCGGGGGGCGCCTCGGGCTGAGGCGGGCTGGGGGCGCGGCCCGCGGCCGGCCGCTCGGGCGGCCCCGCGACGTCCCGACGGGATTCCCTGGGGCGAGGGCGAGGGCCAGGGGCGAGGACGGTGGGCCGGGGGAGGTGGGCCGAGGTGCGGGCCGGCGGCGGCGGCGCGCGGCCGGGCCTGGCGAGCGGGCCTCCTGTCGCCGAGGAGAGGGGCGGCGGGCGGAAGGCGGCGGCCGGGGCGCGCGGCGCTGGGCCGGGCCGCGCTTGGGGTCCGGGAGGGCGGCCCCGCGCTGGTGTCGGGCCAGCCCGGCACATGTGTGTGCGCGCGCGCGCGTGGGCAGGGGCCGCCGTGCACGCGGCGCTGCCGGCCCTTTGTGGAGGAGAAAGCATCCGCTTCACTGGCAGGTTCGGGGTTTGCCGAGGGATTGTGTACGAGGCGGTGGGGGGAGTCTTAGGAAGATTTAGGGCGTTGTGCAAAAGCCAAAGCCAGTTGTTTATTTTCCACTGCGCTGGGTAACCCATATGGTGTAAGCCTGAGAAGAAAGGACAGTTTTTGATAAGATAATCTTTGTGGGTTGAAAATTTTCTCATTTTAATTGGGAAAGCCAAAATCGGTCTTTTAAGATTCTTTGCCCCAACATTCCTCCATTGCCCTAGGAAGACCTTTAGGATTAAATTTGCTTGCAAAATAGAAATACTTAGAATCAGTTTCTTTTTGCGTAGGGTAGTTAAAAAAAAAATCTCTTAACTCCTCAAAGCCGTTTCTCTGGTGATAAAGGGAATTCAGAGAAGGCACATGTTTTTTGTAAATCCTCGAAGAATAGCTGCTTTGGAAATTCATAAGATGCCTGTGGGAACGCGTTCCTCTCGTGTGTATGGTGGTAAAATGGCAGTTAAACTGGAAACAATGAAGGACAGTGAAATTCAATATGCTGTATTCCAGCGTTCAGCAGTGGGCTATCGTGGCAGGGCTGCAAGTACAGTACATCGTGTTGAAATGGAGAGAAAAGAACTTGACCCGTTAGTTATGAAAAGAAGCTGTGATGAAAGACAGATGGGTTGCCAGAAGTTGCTGTCCAAAGATATTTAGGAGGAAGTGGAAATTTATTGCCTGGGGAAAAAAAAAAGTTAATAAAAGCACTGTAATTGTACTGTTGAGAGATTTTGTGTGTTCTCTTTCAGCGAAACAGTAGGAAACTAGATTTGGAAATGTATACTTAGTGTCCAAGAATATATTGTAAAAGTCCTCAAAACAGATGCATTGTAATAGCTGCTAGGCAGTGCCTTGCTGTAAATTGTCTACTGTTTTGGAATACATATTTGCAGTAAAGTAAAATGACTGGTGATGTTTACTGCCCCAGAGGCTTTGTTCTCTCCATTATCATGTCATATTATGGGAAATAAGATGGGATCACAGGCTGTTAATTGGAGGGAAAACTAATTAGCATAATAACATGTCTTACTGCAGTAATATGGTTAAATCAGTGGGAACCCCAATTATAAGTAGAAGGGTATATAATTGTATGATTGATGCAGGACTTTACATGTTAAATAAATCATACTAGGAATTGAGAACATGTGGATGTTTTGGATAAATTGGAAACCCTTTATGGATCATAAGCAAAGTGATGAAGACTTAATTTTCTATTTTCTGTTGAAGGTTTATTATGTACAGGTACAAGCAGCATTGATGTTAAAACGTTTGATCATGAAGTTTCCGCTGCTGAATTTCTTTTTGAACATTGGTTAATGAGCAGAAGATTCATGCAAATCTTTAATTACAGATTCAGTAGCTAATACAGCTAAAGCCTAGGAAGAATAAAATTAACGAAATGGGTGTATTTTAGGTTTGTTTAAACTAATATGTGTTAAGAGCCTACTATATCGGTGCAGCATTCTGTAACATGGGATTTAAAGATAAACATCCCTCCTTGTCCCAAAAAGTTGAGTGGTTTTTGATTGGAACCCTTAATTGGGAGGGATTTTGGACCATGGAATAATCTCTAGGGTGCCATTCAATTCTCAGATTATATAATTGTGTTGGAAGGGAAGTAATTTGTTAGTTCCAGGAGAACTTTTATGTTCTCAATAGTAGTGCCAGAAACTGGAAGCATTAGTTGCCACGCATTGTGGGAATGTGAAATTCAAACTCAATAAGACATTCAACCCAATTTTATTTTTTAATGAGCACTAATGGCTTTAATCAAGATAGAATAATTTACAGAATACTATCAATATTAGCATTAAAACAATAATAATGTAAGGATGAATAGGACCCTGATTTATAAATTTAGTTAACCAGTGTCAGGAAACAATACTTAAAATGTAAAGAAAAAGAGATGGAAAATATTAGCAGATAATAGACCATGAGTCAAACCTTTTAGCATTCCATTTTTCCAGCCCCAGAAAATTTTATTTATAGGCCAGCAGTGATAGCAGCTGAGATACTGATCCAGGTTGGGGTGTGTGAACATATTCAGCAAGTTTACTGAGCAGCTTTATTGAGCACTCATCAAATGTCAGGTTTTGTGATATGGTTACAAAGGAGACAGTCAGGCAGGAAGCCTAGAGGGGCAGACTCAACATGATGAAAATGAGTTCTCTTTCCTTCAAATCTCTGTCTGCTTTTCCTGTTGATAAATAAGCATCAGTAGCAGGAAAATTTTCCTCCTTAGATGTTTTACTAATTATGATGACATTTCGATAAATTAAAACCTTTAGGTTGGGGCGTTTGTGATAATTAATATTTCTTACAGTGAACCTGATGTACAGTGGACAGTCTCTTGCCCAACCTCTGCTTTAACCACTTGATACACTTGCTTCTACTCTGAGCTGCTGGTCCTGACAGGTTCGAGACCATGTGGCCTCCCAACCAGTTGTATTAATCCCTGTATTTGTTGATGTTTTTTGTAATATATTCACTGTATTTATCACTGTATCTGTATATATTTGTTGTAATACACTGAAAATTGTAATTGTGCAGTGTAATTAAATATGACATCAGTTGGTGAAATTTGAGTTCAAGAAGAATGGTTTTGTGAAAAATATTTCAAATGCTTTGGAGATGATCCAATAATTTCAAGTTACTAAAAAAAAGTGCTGCTCGATTAATATGGATTAGCAAACTAAAAAAGATGGAGAGGAAGTCTTAAAAGTCTAGAAGGACTCTGCATATAGATCACTTCATGAATGTTTTCTGGTTTTTATTTTTCTTCTTAAAATCTAGAGCTGAAAAATACAGGTCACACATGGTGGGCATAGTATATGAAACATAACTTGCATTTCAACAGTAGGCCCACAGTCAAGATCATGGACTGACTACATCGTGACTGACAAAGATTAGCAAATAAATATACTTTATTTATTTGTTTACTTACTTATTTAGGCTGTGCAGCATGGTGGAGTCTTAGTTCCCTGACCTGGGATGGAACCTGTGCCCCCTGAAGTGGGAGCATGGAGTCCTAACCACTGGACTGTCAGAGAGTTTCTGCATTTATGTTTTTAATCTGCCATATCTTCCAATTAACACTTTATCATAAACAGTACAGAAGACTGAAATGTTTTTCTTGAATGAGATTTTATCACACTAAATTGGGAATAACGACGTTCATCTTTGTCATGGTATTCACCTTGGGCCTTCCTAAAGCACTTGCAGTGAAACCTTTTCTTACTTCCATTCCTTTCCTTCTTTGGAGCCTCTGTGATTACAGAAAGTGAGCGATACTATGGGTGGGCTTGCTTGTACTCTGCCCTTTCTGGCCTAGGGTAGGGGAGTGTAACACAGTCATTTTAGACAGTTGAAATATCTAGCAATGTGAAATACTCTCCTGGAAAGGCTAGTGATACTGTCTATACGTGGGGTGACATCACAGTGCTTGGGAAAGTTGAAGTTGCTCCTCAGGGGTCTTTTTTACTGAGGCAGAAAGGTAAGTACTGACTGGATCATCTCAGATTTCCTTGTGCATTAAAACTGTTTTTATTAAAAAAAAAAAAACTTTTCAAAAACAAAGAACAAAACTGTCCTTCAAGGTCTTAGTTTTGCTTGTTGAGCTTTTCTGTCAGGAGCCCTGCCTCTCTTGGCATGGGGTTCTTGGTTGTCATTTCCTTAGATCCTTGAGCTCACTAGGTTGGGTGAGGGGATGGGATGACTGACATTGAAGACCCTCAGTGAGTGGAGCCTCTGATAGCCTGAGTGTTTGTCAGTAAAAATGCCCCCAGGGGAGCAGGTGAAAGGACCTTCCCCCAGGGTCCAGAGTAAGGCTCAGGTGGCACTCCCAGGGGTGATAACCACAGCAAAGAGCTTCCAGTGGAGCCCAGGCTGGTTGGGGAGTCCTTTTGTAGCCTATCTCGGGGATTGTACAGTATTACAGTGCTCTAGAGTCACCACGAGTGCATGGATCCAGCTGACTGGACATTTCTGATCCTTGTTTTTCTACATCTTTCCTGAGGCTCCAGGAGTAAGAAAAGTAAGGCCTGCCCCCATGCTCTTTCCCTTGTGCCTGCCTAACTAAATACAGGTTAGATGTTTCTCCTGTTACCTCCTTTTCTACCTACTTCCCAAGTTGTGGATTCTAGTCTGAAATTGTACTACGATCTTCATTATTCTTTTCTACTTCTTGCCCTAATCTTTTGCTTTTGGTGAGTCTCATTTTTCAATAAATAGTGTTGTGTATTTAGTAGAAATAGTAGCAAAAGGCAAGGCTCTTGTTCAAGAACACATTTGTTTATTTACTCCTTCAGCACATTTTTTTTTCCTGTGCTGCGCTGCTTACTTGACCTTTGTCCTCCAACCAGGGATTGAACCCTTGCCTCTTGGGGTGGAAGCACAGCGTCCTAACCACAGGACTGCAAGGGAATTCCCTCCACTGCACTATTTTGGCCTAACCCCATATTGCCTGTCGCCTGGATTATGAGTTTATCCTCCTGACTGGTCTCCCTGCTTGTGCCCTTACCCCTCTAGTCTTCACTGCTACAGTGGTAGAGTGATTCTTCTGACACATAAGTCAGATTCTGTCACTCTGCTCCACTGGTGGTCTGTCTCAGCAAGTCCAAAGTCTAACCAGCGCTCTGGTGATCTGGTGCCCTGCCATAGCTCTGACCTCATCTCTTAGCACCCTCCCTCTCTCTCACCCTACTCTTCCAGCCCTCTAGCTTCTGTGCTGATTCTCCCTTGTGATATCTGCATGGCTCCCTTCTTCACCCGAGGCCTTTGTTAAATTTATCAGACAGGTCTTTAATGATCACCTGTGTAAGGTAACACCAGTCCCCTGTGCATCTGGTAACGCTTTGTTTCTTGGCAGCACCTATCACCACCGAGACATACTGTGGATTCATTCTGTGCGTTGTCTGTTTCCTCTCTCCTGAATGCAGGCTAGTCCCTCAGGATAGGAATGTATGTCTCTTTTATCTTTTTATTCACTCCTGTGTCCTCAGTGCTAAAAATACTAGTAGATGCTCAATATTATTTGTTCACTGTGAATGAATGAATGAATGAGTGAACATGTAGTCCCTGCTTTCAGGAAGCTTGCAGTCTAGTGGAGGAATTGAAAATAAGCAAAGTATACCAAACGCTAGTGTCTACCTGTAAAGTGACTTCTCCAAGAAGTCTCCCAGCTCTTTTTTTTAATTTCCAGTCATATTGACAAGGTGTCTGATAGTCCTGAGTATCAGCTCATAGAATGTGTGTGTATTTGGTTGTAAATTCTTTCAGAGTCTCTTTGGATGGTTCTATCATAGGACATTTAGGATTTCTTTCAGATTTTGAACTTGAAAGTCCGTGCCATCTCACAGGATTTGTGTTGGGTACTTGATACAGTGTACTGATCCCTAACCCTAGTGATGCCTAGGGAAAACCTGAGGGAAAAGGATTTTCATTTTGCTGATAGCCTGGAAAATTTTATTAACAAATAAACACACCAACAAACTGTAATCAAGTGGTGATACTGTTTTAATGACTTGTCAATAGTGGTTCATTGTCAACAATGTATGTCAAATTTGGATTCTAAAGTTTTGTTAATATTTGTTAAAATCACTTTTTTCTTTATGTAGGTCAGAGTAATAGAAACAAGGTGTAAAGTTTATGGGTGCTGAATCTAAAGGACTTGGTTGATGGTGGTTAACATGAAACAGAGCAAAGAAACCGTCATGGGCAAAAAAAGATGATATATGGATAAAAGAATAAGGAATTGAACTTGGAAATAAGGTTCAAACTTAAAATTTAGTAGTAAAACATATGCACCTGAGTTTCTGAGTAAAATCCTCTCAACACTCATGAAAACTTGAATCCATTTTGAGAATTTTTGCGTTGAGGAAAAAATGTTCAGTCTTTTTTCCCAGCCTTTTTGAAGGCTTTTCTTCCTAACCTTTTGAATAGGAAAAGGTGTTCATTTCTTAAGATTAATTAATCAGCCTTTGGTTGCGCTGGCTCTTTGTTGCTGCGGGGCGGGCCTCCTCTGGTGCAGAGCGGGGGTGGGGGGGGGGGGGGGGGGGGAGGGGGGCGGGGGGGGGCTCTCGCTGGGGTGGCTTCTCTTGTTGCAGATGGGCTCTAAGCGCACCGGCTCTCGCAGTTGGGGTTCTTGGGCTTAGTTGCTCCATGGCATGTGGAATCTTCCCAGACCAGGGATTGAACCCATGTCCCCTGCATTGGCAGGCGGATTCTTATCCACTGTACCGCCAGGGAAATCCAAGTGTTCAGTCTTAGATTTATTCATTCATTTACTCATTTGTCCTGCAAACTTTTATTGAGTGCCTACTTCCAGGTTGGATACTGTTCATGAACAAGGCAGAATGGAAGCCATGCTTTTGTGAAGCATCCGATGTAAATGCCAGTAAAGGAGCAAAAATACCAGTGTATTTTTAAGTATTGTACAGGTAGGAATAAAATACTGTAATTTTTTCAAGAGATAAGTCTGAAAGGATGTGAAGGAGAGAGTCTAAGGTTTCTTTGCACTCTTTTTAGCCTAACTTACTCAGAAAGACTATCTTGAATATGCACATATATACACACATATATGCACACAGTACAAAATTCAAAGCGTGCAAAGGATATGGAGTGAAAGGTAAATCTCTTTCCCACTCATCTTCTCTAGCCACCCTGTTTCTCTCTCTTGGTTCTGCTTTCAGAGGTTTTCTGTGTGCACGCTCGCACGCGTGTGTGTAGCAGGCTGTTGCACACGAGTCAGGTAGTTAGCTTATACAAGTTAGTACTGCAGTGCATTGCAAGTAAAAGGTTGGACATTTTTTGTTTAATAGAGCAAAAGCTTGCCAGTTTTTCCAGAAGTGTATTTGAACCCAGGCCACTAGAATACCTATGATTTTTGAATACTTACCTAGTTTTATTGAGGTTTGTTTACCTTAAATGCCAGGGATCCTTCTAGAGTGGGGAACTTCTAGGAATGGGATGGTTGTCTGTGTGTGTGTGTGTGTGTGTGTGTGTGTGTGTGAGAGAGAGAGAGAGAGAGCGAGATCAGTTCTTTCGAGAGGGAATGTTGTCAGTGGGCTGTGTGTGTCAGGAGAGTGCTGTCATATGGAAGCTACTTGCCTTCAAGCTTCTTAAAAGCAGCTCAGCAGTCGTTTGGGTCAGAGTGTATTTTTTGATTTCTAAATTCTCATTCTTCAGACTACTCAGAGTTGACCTTTTAAGCCATAGTATCTTAGGATGGTGTATGGTAGGCAGCTGTTCACTTTAGCCATGTGCCTTTGTCCCTAACTGTGGAGGGGGGAGGAGGTAGAATTCTGAGTGGAGTTGTGGCTTTTCAGCTCCTCCTGAGACAGTGAGATAATAGAAAATATATATTGATCTCTGTCCCTGGTTCCTTGCATAGAGCTCCTTAAACTTCTAATTTCCAATGTGACAAGAACACGAGGAGTGTCTCTTGTTCTAATATTGGTCCTTGACCTCTGTCCCTGAAATAGGGCTCCTGAAACTCTTGCAACGTGTGATAGGAGTGTCTTTTTCTAGTGGGGCAACCCTGGGTGGGCTCCTGAATGGTTCTTGGTTGAGGATTGGTCACCAGAAAGACCAAGACATGATTTGAAGCTTGAAATTTTCAGCAAACCACCCCCCTCACACCCCCGACTTCTCTTGAGAAGGGAGAAAATCCTGAAAATGGAGTTAAAATGTTTGATCATGCCTATATAGTGAAGACTCTGTGGGGTTTGGAGAACTTCCAGTGGGCAGACACATCCACATGGGGAGGGTGATGTGCCCAGACTCCATGGGAGCAGAGCCTCCTGCACGCAGGGCCCTTCCTGACTGGACAGGACCCTTCTTCACTGGGCTCTTCACCTGTGTCCTTTCATAAACTGGTAAATGTGAGGAAGTGTTCCCTGAGGTTTGTGAGGATCCCAAGAAGAGGGGTCATTGGAACGTCTGATCTGTAGCTGGTTGGTCAGAAGCACAGGTTATAATCTGTGCTGGGGACCGCCATCTGAAGGGGTACAGGGTCAGTCACATAGGACTGAGACCGTAACCTGTGGACTCTCCAGGTAGACACTTTCTCTGGGCAGATAGTGGCAGAATTGAGTTAAATTGTGGGACACCCAGCTGGTGTTGCAGAGGCTTGGCTTTGTGTGGAAACCCCCCCACACATTTGCTGATCAGAAGTCTTAGAAGTCAGAGCCAAGTCTTAGTGATCAGAAGCCTTCTGTGTGAGCAGTAGAGACTCACAGGGAAGAAGCACACAATAGGGAGGAGCTGGGTTTTTCCCTACTCTAGAAGGAAAAAAACTTTTTTTTTCTCTTCTCACAGACCAGGCCTTAAACCTCTTTCTTTCTAACACTCTCTCACTGGGAGAACTGAGTGTGGGAAGGTATGACTGAAAAAGGTCATTGTCTGTGTAACCTCCTGATTTAATTTGAAATAGAAACAAATTACTAGAATGAAACACCCATATTCAAATATGAGGACAAGAAGTATTTGCAAAACAAACATGAAGGGGTTTTTAAAATTTCTTTTTGACATCTTACTGTTCAAATTGTGTTCTGCCACTGCTTTCTTAGTGCAGTTAACCAAAAGTGGGCTGTTTCTGTGAATCTGGTTACATATCTGAGGCCCAGTAAAAGCGTGTTTTTTGGTGTGCTTTTTCCAAATACACTTAATAAAACAAATTATAGGCAGTGTGGGATGTTTTTTAACCCCCTTTAAAATGGGAAATTAGAAACTCAAGCATCATAATGCATTATCTTATGTTGTGGTATTTTGTGAGCACTTCCAAAAGGAGATAAAGAGAGGGAATTTCTACTCCATGTAAAAACTTACTACAAAAAGAACAAAAATTTAAAGCAAGTAGAAGCAGCATGTTATAAAGAGAAGAGGAAAAGAGTATTATAAACATAAAAAAGAAGTGATCCCTTAGGTAGACTTTCTTTGTATATATAGGTGAACAAACTTGGTCTCTTTGCTCGTAAGAGTAAAGAAAAAAAGTCCTTTTAAAGAACTGCCTGAAAGTCTGTTATTTAACACTTTTCTCATTTGCTTTATGAGAGCAGCTTAGCAGTGATGAACAGAAATGGGTAGGAACTCAAATACACAGTGCCGCTACTTCTATGAAAAGGAAGGGTGGTGATCTTTCTTTGAATATTTAAGAATCTTAGTAAAAGATGTCATAAGAAAAGTTATATGTTTTTGTAAAACACTTTTTATAATGAATACCATGTGCTAATATATTTTTAGCAATTAGAACTTTTGATTATTTGCTTGTTTACTAGATTTATATTCAGTCATCATTTACTGAGTGTGCTGAGCCCTGACTTATCACTGCAATGGTGATTTCTTCCCTGGAGATTTTGTAGTTTGGCTAGACTGCATTTAATAATAGTAAGATGAAACCTTTAGATTTTATTGGTAAAATGAGTTAGTCTCTGTATATAATAACTATATTTCTGTGGTATTTTCATTGGTTTGACAACTGTTTAATAAGGAACTAACTTGGTATCATCCTTCAGCTAGGCACTCTTGAGTGATTTTTTCTTTCAAAAAGTTTTTTTTTTTTTTAGTACAGAAGTAATTGTGGTGTCTGTAAAGAATATTTCAAACTGAGGGGTTTAAGCTGTGTAGAATAACAGTAGAGGAGAGAGAAGGTGGGATGATTTGAGAGAGTAGCACTGAAACATATATATTACCATATGTAAAGTAGATAGCCAGTGGGAATTTGCTCTGTGACAACCTAGAGCCGTGAGTTGGGGAGGGAGGTTTAAGAGGCAGGGGACGTATGTATACCGTGACTGACTCATGTTGACGTATGGCAGAAATTATCACAATATTGTAAAGTGATTATCCTCCAGTTAAAAAATAAAATAAAAAAAAGACATATGTAGAATACAGAATCTGAGCTCTTGAGGAGCTTTAAAGTGTTGCAAGATGCAGATTAGAGTGTAAAATTAGAGAAGCGATGGAGAGGAATTTAAAGGAGACTGTGGAAATGAGGTGGAATATTAGGGACAGTTGTTTGGGGTGTGTGACACCACACCTGAATGTCTTGGTTGGATTTGGGTAGCCGATGAAAATATTCCATGTGGGAGACATTGAGCCAGGTGGGTCATGGAAGGTCATGCCTGGATGTATAGCATCCAGACCACAGACTGTTGGCTAATGGCTGTGTTTGGGCTGCAAGATGATTAAGAATTTAAATAATACCAGTATCCAACATACTAATATTGAAAATTTTCAAATAAGGAGTCTTTATTCTAATTTCAAATAAGGTCTTTATCTCTGTGGTACCAGGGTCCAGGGTCAGCTCCCATTTATTGTGGTGGCTAAGATGTTCTTGCCTTTTGAAGGTAGAGTTAGGGGGAGATTTTTCTTGTACCCTTGTAAATTTATCAAAAATGGAAAGATAGAAAAAGGGTTGTGTGTTTCAAGAAAATGGGAGAGTGCCTGTTTCTTTATGGAGATGAAAATATTATTACCTCTTTACTTTGGAAGCATGATGTGGTCTCTGTCAGAATGATCTGATGGACTTCACACACTTAGGCGCTGCCCAGGCCCCTTGGGTGGCATTTGAGTTTTGATGTCTGAGGTGGTGAAAAGCTTGGGCCCTGGAGTCAGTCAGGGAGGGAGCCCTGGCTCTTACACTCACTAATCTCTGATCTTAAGCAAATTACTTAACACCTGTTTTCTCCTATTTCTCCTATTTATTTTCTCCTATTTCATTGTACTGTGGGAAGGGCAAGTGAAATTATTTATTATATAACAGTCCAGGGACTGGCACAAGTCAATATTCAGTGTCAACTATGTAAATATATAACCAAAAAAAAAGGCAGTTTCTACTTCATTGCAACTTGAGGTTGGAGAAAATTGTAGTAAGAAGGTGGTTTAGGGAAATTTCTGAACCTCAGTTGTTGGCTTATTATTAATTCAGCTAGTGAGCTGTAGGCACTGTGCTGTGTTCAATGAATAAGGCCCCGGCTTTCATGTTGTTTACAGTCTGACATGGAGTTAGATAACTAAGCCAGGAATTACAGTACAGTGCATGTCCCATGGTTTAATCTTTTGTGGCTGCTTTAGTGTTAGGAAAGGTACCAGACAGGACAGACAGAATACTTGGTGATGGTGGCACTGTAAGTGGTCCATCATCTTTCCTTCCCTCAGATCATCCTTTATGGAGCAGCTACCATTGATAAGGCAGAAGAAAAGGAAAGAGAAGCCTTTCTCTGGATAAAGATAGTTCTTACCTCTGCCTCTCTCCCCGCTCTGCCCCTACCCCAGTCTGTGCTGGGAAAAAGAAAATTAAGAGGGAAGACCAACCCAACCAGTGTCTGAGGGAGTGAAAAGGATATTTTTCTTCTCTATTCCCATGGACTTGAAAACAAAAAAAGTCAACAGAGATCCTTACCAGTTTTGAACTTGAGGCTGCCACTAGAACCAGAAAAATCCTTCAAAATCAGACTTTTATTTTTTATTTCATGATATAAGTACTATGTACCATTAAAAATTAGTACTTTATTGCATATTGAGGAGATTATTTTAAATGCATAGAGGAAAACTAATGAGGCAACTTAATATTTATTTAAAAATAATCCCTGTGAATTGCTTTGCTTTGATGCTAAAACTTTTTTTTTAAAGTAGAAATATAGTGCTGTGGGAGAAAGAGTAAGGGAGGTGAGTTCTTCTTGGGTTTGTGAAGGTTTGTGGCTTGGAAGGACTTGAAGAGGACTTGATCAGGGGACTTGGGGAGAGTATGCTGTGGTCAGACTGAGCAGAAGTGGCCAAGGGCCATTGAGGCAACAGTGTTCACAGTAGAGCGTCTGGAGAAGAACTTGGGACTGTGGTGCAGGGATTCGGAGTATCCTGAAGGATTGATTTTTTTCGGGCAGAAAATCAAGAGTGTGAATTAATATTTGCGTTGTTCTGTGAATAATTTTGGAAGTGGGTGTCTGTGGAGAGAGGGGTAGGTGTTTATTATTTTTAGGATCTCTGGCCAACTCCTCCTTCCTCAGAGCATTCTCTCCTTTCTGGAGAAAGCCCCTCTCGGAGAGGAGGAGGAGGCCACCCAACAGCCCAGAAACCAAATGGGCCGGCGTGCCCTCTCCCTTCTCTGATGGGCCCGTGTGGGTGCAGGACTCAGGTACCGCAGGTTGGCTGCTCAGCCCTGGGGCTGGGTTCTGAGGAGGCTGCTGAGGGAGGAGAGGAGCAGAGTAGCTGTGTGCTGAGCCGATGTCCGCGTTGTTGGCCAGGCCATGCCTCTTGCAGCCAGCCCTGGAGTGCCGAGGGTATGGGCCCGTCTTCCAAGCCTGGCCCTGTAGTCCCTGTCACTCCAGTTTTCCGACCCTTTGATGTTTCTTCCAGTACATTTTTTTTGGCTACAGATAGCCACACTTGGTTTCTGTTCTAGCAACCCTAGAACCCTGTCTGATACATCTCCTGGGTCATTTTTTAAGTTAACCTTAACTAATCCAGTCCTCTGGATTAGTGTTGAATCAGAATTTGTATTTACTTTTCTAGGAGAGCTTTTTCATTTTATTTATGGAACAGATTTTAATATCCCTGCCTTTTTGTTGTGTGTGTGTGAGATAAAAATTTTTTCATGCTAAAGTCTGTAAAATTTATTTTAAGTGGCCAAAAAAGAATCTAGTCAAATTAGAGCAAGTGTAACTAACACTGATCTGAACTGATATTTTTATGAAATGCTTACCACCTTCATCATACCCTCCTACCCTTGATGCCTATGGTTTCTTTTTTCAGAATTAACCTAAAGAATATTTGAGAATGTGTGAATTTTTATATTTTAAGCCTTGTGGGTGTCGAGGGCCAGATAACTGAATTTTAAAAACGAAAGCTTATAAAAACTGTAGGATGCTTCTTAAAATGCACATTGTAGTCTCCAGGTTCTGCCTTGGTTAACAAGAATTTATTGCATCTTTACAAAGTATTCTAGGTGCAGGAATGATTTTTTAAAACTGTGGACATGTTCCCTGGTCTCCAAGAATATGCTTTTCTACACTGATGAATTAAATTTTGTTTAGCCATATCAGTACAGTTGAACAAATGACTGCTGTGTATTCTGTGTGGAATCAGATAGAAAAACTGAAAAGGCAGAACTTAAAGTGCTTGAAACAAGTAGAAAAAAAAAGTAGGGACTTTTCCTGGCAGTCCTCCTGCAATGGAGTGGAATCCGCCTGCAATGCAGGAGACCTCAGTTCAATTCCTCGGTTGGGAAAATCTGCTGGAGAAGGGAGAGGCTACCCACTCCAGTATTCTTGGGCTTCCCTTGTGGCTCAGCCGGTTAAGAATCCGCCTGCAATGCGGGAGACCTGGGTTCAATTCCCTGGGTTGGGAAGATCCCATGGAGAAGGGAAAGGCTACCCACTCCAGTATTCTGGCCTGGA
Organism: Antilocapra americana; assembly: GCA_007570785.1. NCBI lineage: Eukaryota > Metazoa > Chordata > Mammalia > Artiodactyla > Antilocapridae > Antilocapra > Antilocapra americana. Next base: position 16,136,354 of record ML661332.1, read on the forward strand.
GAATTCCACAGACCTACAGTCCATGGGGTCGTAGAGTCGAACACGAATGAGCAACTTTCATTTTCACTTTTCCTGGTGGTCCAGTAGTTAGTACTCGGCACTTTCACTGCTGGGACCCAGGTTCAGTCCCTGGTTGGGGAACTAAGATTCCACAAGCCATGGGGGTACAGCCACACACACACAAAACAACCCAGGCTGTGCTTTGCAAGTACCTCAGGTTGGAGGCAAAATACTGAAAAAGTCAACATTGGGCTTTAAGAAATGGATGGAATTTAGATAGATAGGAAGGCAGGGATAGGTATGTTAGGAGAAGGGGGCCCACTATGATTGGGGGTTGGAATGAGCTTGTTGCATGCCTGAGACTGAGTGTCTGAACATCATGTGGGACTAGTGGTGAGGAACAGGGAGGTTGAGGGTATGGAACCTTGACTTCAGAGGATTAGGACTTTGGTTTGGGGACTTTGGGGAACCATACTTGTCCTTCAGAGAGTTGTGGAAAGTCTTGAGATTAGAATGCTGGACTTTTCACCGGAAGATTGTTGGGAGAATGCTCCTCTCTCCTAGAATTGAGAGCCATGGCAGCAGGCAATGAAGTGAAGGAATGAAGTAAGAGGTGTTGCAGTCAAAGGAGTGGACAGATTTAATAATGGTATGTTAAAGATGAGGAGTGTTTTGATTGAAAGTCACTTTTAAATTTTGATCTGGGTGACAGGAAAAATGGTAATTTAGAAGAGAAATTGTTTTTGAAGAGAGGATGGAACTTTGGTGTTTGTCATGTCAGATCTGAAGTAATGCGGTGAACTGATGCCATGGGATTAGAGGTGGAATGAGAAGTCAGGACTGTGGGTAGAGTTGAGTGTTAGGGACTGAGATGGGGAGAATGGAGAGCCAGCATGAGAGAAGATGCACAGAGAGAAAAGCTGAGGGCAGGCCTGAGCGCGGGGCCTCACTGCAGCCACAGAGGCAGCAGGACTTTTCGGAAGGGAAATGTAGGCAATAGTGGCAGACCTGGAGCCGTCAGAGTGAGCGTGAGGTGGGGTGAACAGTGTCTGTAGAAAGCGGCTCCAGTAGAACAGTGAGATGGGACTTGTAGATTCGGTTGATTAGGACTGGTTTTAGAAAAGAAACGTACTTTCTTCTGAGACTGGAGGTTGGATAAAAGACAAAACCTAGAGCCTGAATTGTACTGGTGGGAATTTTTGAGGAAACTCCTTCCAGATGACCCCATCCTTCTGAGAAAGAGAAGTAAAGTGTATTTACTGAAAGTGATCTGGTGATAGGAATTTGAGAGGCAAGAAGTCTGGAAGAATTGCTGTGGTTTGGTTTTGATTGAAATGACAGTTTTTAAGGTTGAGGGTTGAATGGTATGTATCCTTAGAAACAGTTGGTGGGCCTAACTGTATAGAGCACCAGAGAGGATAAACTATGAGCAGGGGAGACACTTGTAGAGCTCTGATGATTTATAATCTAGTGGGCTCAAAAGAGGAAAAAATATATGGTGTTTGGTTTGTACATTTCCTTATCCTTTTCAAAGAGGAGCTAGAGAGGGGAAAGGGAGCAGTGGAGATGTTCCAAGATTGGGGACTGATTTGAGAGTATATTGTATAGGATCGGAAGAGTGGGAAGCTGACTTTTAAGAGTCATTCTTATCATCTGTATAGTGGGAATCAACAGTGCCTAATTCCTGTAGTTGTTGTGAAACCTAAGTGAAGAAAGATGAAGTGCCCCCTAGGTCCATTTTGAGCATTCAGGAATTGTTAGCCATTGTTACTAAGGCCAGACACTGAAGGAGTCGCATTGATCAACATAGAGTTGTGTTGTAAAAGAACCTTGTCCGGAATGCTTTAGGAACAGAGGAGTGGTTATTGCTGAATTGTGAAGTTGGAAATAATGGGAAAGAAGTAAATCTGGGTATTGAAGGGTGAGTAGAAGTTTGCTGTCACTACTTTAATACAAATTGTACAGGCATGAAAAAAGGACTCTGATTGTAACAGTCTAATACAACTGTGTAAGGATAGACTTCAGTATGTAATGTGATCCAAAAATACAGGAGCTGGGAAAGTACTTAATCCAGAAATGGAGCTGTGAGGGTTTACTTTGAAAGAGTTTTATATGGAAAGAGGTAAGACCTAAGGTTATATTAGTTAGGTGAAAAAGTAACGGTGGTTTCAGATTGTGAATTTTAAAATTATAACTAGGCTCAAATACATCTTTTTTAATTAAAATAGAAACTATTACCATCAACACATTTTGACAATAAGAAACAGGTTTGTTTATTCCTGTAGTGTAAAAATCCATGCCTTGGGATTCGACAGACTCTTGGAAAGCATTTGCTGCCTCCTGCTGGTTGTGGGAGTGTTTTGGCTGCAAAAAGTTGAGATGCTTGAAGAAGAGAAAATTGATTGGTGAGAGATCAGGTGAATATGACGGATGAGGCAAAACTTTGTAGTTCAGTTCGTTCAGCTTTGAAGTATTGTGTGTATGACGTGGTAGGGTGTTGTTGTAGAGAAGAATTGGGCCCATTCTGTTGACCAGTGCTGGCTGCAGGTGTTGCATGTTATTCATTTGCTGAGCATAATTCTCAGATGTAATGGTTTTGCCAGGATTCAGAAAGCTGTAGTGGATCAGATGGGCAGCAGACCACCAGTGACCATGACCATTTTTGGTGCAAGTTTGGCTTTGGGAGGTGCTTTGGAGCTTCTCAGTCCAGCCAACCACTGAACCATTGCTGGTTGTCTTATAAAATCCACTTTTCAATGCATGTTACAGTCCAGTGGAGAAATGGTTCCTTGTTGGATCAAATAAGAGATGACAGTGCTTCAAAAGGACTATTTTTTGAATGTTTGGTCAGGTCATGAGGCACTCACTTAATCAGACTTTTTCACCTTTCCGATTTGCTTCAAATGCCGAATGACCATAGAATGGTTGACGTCCAGTTCTTTGGCAACTTCTCGTGTAGTTGTAAGAGGATCGGCTTCGATGATGCTCTCAGCTGGTGGTTGTCAGCCTCTGACGGCCGGCCACTGTGCCCCTCGTCTCCTCTGCAGAACTCTTGGGCCACCGCAGCACTCACTGTACACTCAGGACAGTTCCTAGGCTGCATGCATGGGTTCATGTTGCGAGCTTTACGACCCATCTTGAATTTGAATAAGAAAATCGCTCAAATTTGCTTTTTTACTAACATCATTTTCTATAGTCTAAAATAAATACAAAATAAATAGCAAGTAATGTCATTAGCAAAAAAAATAAAATGAGAAATGTGCATTAAAGTGATGTATAACATAGACACATTTATTTAAGAATGTATTACGATATCAAGTGGCCGAGTTCAGCAATGCAAAATTGCAATTAACTTTTGCACCAACCAAGTAGAATCTTTAAATTTGTGGACGTAGAGGTAACCTAAGACATGGTCTATCCAGTCACTTCAGGGAGATAAGGGGCCTGAAACCAGAAGGGTGTTCATATCTGTGTACTGTGTTATTTCTGGTAAAATAATGTACAAAGGTAGAAATAATACAAATTTCTCCTGACAGATCCAGAAAAGGAGTTAAATGTGTGGAATGGAGAAACTTGAATAAAAATAAGTTTCTAAACCTGACTCCTCACACCAGCATTCAAATCAAAGCAAAGCAGGTGGAATGAGAGGTTGTAATACAGTTATAGGAGCGTAATCTGTACCAAATTCAGCAATATCTATTGCTCATTGTCACCCTTAACTGCAGCTGATCACGCATCCTGGAGCTAGCACATGTGTGTTGTGGGAAGAATCTGAATTTATCAGAAACATAGATATTTTGGGCAAATTCTGAATACCAAAACCAAATATTTTTGAAGGCAGTTTTATTAGGTTTCTTCCCATTATAAAGATATTTCACTTTCACCATAGCAAATGTGGGAAAAACATCCCCTGTTTTGAACCCACTAGATTATAATTAGAGTTTAATGTGTTTCTCAGAGTTTATCTTCCATGGTACCTGCATGTTGCTCTTCACATAGTAGGCCTACAGTTGTTGTGAGGATAAGTACCATTCAACCACTAAATAATTTCCTCTAAAACATAAGGAGAAGGTTATTTTCTGTTAATCATTATGGTTTTTAGTTTTTATAACATAACTTATTTAAATACTCCCCCTAAAACAAAAAACTGAAAATTTGTGCCTTTTGGCCATAGTCATACTCCACCTCCACCTCCACCTCTGTCAGCCACCAGTCTGTTCTGTTTTGAGGACCTCACCAGTTTTTTAGATGTCACATATAAGTGGGGTCATACAGTACTTGTCTCAGTCTTATTTCACAAAGCATAATTCCCTTAGGCTCCGTCAGCGTTACAAAGAACAGGGTTTCCTTTTTATGGTGGAATGATGTTCTGGTGTGTGTGTGTGTCACATTTTTTTCCTGTTCATCTGGTCGTGGACTCTTAGGTTGTTTCCCTGTCTTGGCCATTGTAAATAATGCTGCAATGAACACAGGGGTGCAGGTATCTCTTGAAGATAGTGATTTTGGTTACTTGGGATAAATACCCAGAAGTGGGATTGGTAGATCATATGGTAGCTTTATTTTTAATTTTTTGAGGACCCTTCATACTGTTTCCCTTAGTGGCTAAACCATTTATATTCCCACCAACAGTGCACAGATTCCCCTTTTCTCCACATCCGATACTTGTTATCTCTTGTCTGTTTAGTGACGGCCATTCTGACAGATCTGAACTGATATCTCATTGTGATTTTGCTTTGCATTTTCTTTTTTTTTTTATTTATAGGAGAACTGAATTAAACAGATTTTATTAAATTTTTATGATGAGGAAAACAAGTGATATAAAATAAGTCATAAGAAATGCTCCCTGGTACTACTATCTCAAACCATTTTCAGGGTTTTACAAAATACTCACACAGCAAATTACAAAAAGCTTCAACATACTCTTCTGACTTCTGCTGCAATAAATGCAACATTAACAAACATACAAATTTCCTCTGTACTTCTTAAAAGCAGAATTACTGAATTACTAGTTTTTACAATGTTATTCGTACACATTTTTATTCATATGCTATTAATGAGATCATTGCCAATACATACATTATTTTCCTTAGCTTTTTTAAAATTAAGCCAATAGATGTCATGCAGCCATCAAAAACCTTAGAGTAAATTACACAGGTTTGTAGTCCAATTTAGACTCTAGCTTCTTAGAATCAGCCACTTTTCTGACTGCTTTCATGAAGTCTTCCTGTACTACAAAATCATGATCAGCACGAATTGCAAACATACCTGCTTCATTACAAACATTTCTTAGGTCTGCTCCATTAAAGCCATCTGAAAGCTTCACAATTGCTTCATAATCTATTTCACCATGCTTTGTAATGGGACCTGCATGGATTTTCAATATATCTAACCTTGCTTGTTCGTTTGGTAAATCAATATGTATTTTTCTATCTAATCTGCCTGGACGAAGCAAAGCAGGATTCAGCGTATCTGGTCTGTTGGTAGCCATGATCATTTTAATTCTATGCAGAGTATCAAATCCATCCATTTGATTCAGTAGCTCCATTAAAGTTCTCTGAATCTCTCTATCGGCTGAAGTACCCTCAGAAAACCGACGACCACCAATAGCATCTATTTCATCCATAAAAATGATGCATGCCTGATGGTCCCTGGCATAATTAAACATTTCTCTGATCAAACGAGCACTTTCACCAATGTACTTGTCTACTATAGAACTAGATACAACCTTTAAGAAATTGCAATCCAGCTGGCTAGCCACAGCTCGTGCCAAGAGTGTTTTTCCTGTACCTGGTGGTCCATATAACAAACAGCCTTTTGGAGGTATTATTCCTACATGCTGGAATAATTCTGGATTTGTAAGAGGTAATTCTATTACCTCTCTTAATTCCCGAATCTGTTCTGATAGCCCTCCAATCTCAGAATAAGAAACATTCCCAGGGTCCTCATGAGACATGTTGTAAACCAATGGATCCACTTCTCTTGGCAAATATCTCATGATAGTTACTGTAGTCATATCCAAAGCAACTCTTGTTCCTGGCTTCAGCTTACTTTTGTCAAGCTGTCGACGACAACCCACAACGTATCTCGGTCCATTTGTAGCTTTAACAATGAATTTTTCTTCAGTTAACTGCTTAAGTACTTCACCCACAATCTGCCCAACACTTTGTAGAGCCTTCAGATCATTTTCAGATTTTTTCATACTGCTTGGTAAGTTCTTTTAATTGTTCCCTTAACTCCTTGAGACGGCCGTCAATCTCTTTGTGCTCCAGCAGTTTCTTGCGGTAGTCCTGAAGCGCCTTATCTCTAGGGTCCGCCATGATGAGAAGCCGTCGCTCATCTGCATTTTCTTGATTAGTGACATTTATTGATGATTAGCACCTTTTCCTGTACCTGTTGGCCATCTGGATGTCATCTTGAAAAAAAATGTTTCTTTTGCTCATTTTTAAAATCAGATTGTTTATTGCTGTTGAATTGTATGAGTTCTTTATGTAGTTTGGATGTTAATGCTTATCAGATACATGATTTACAAATATTTTCTCCCATTGAATAGATTTCCTTTTCATTTTATTGATTTCCTTTGCTGAGCAGAAGCTTTTTAGTTTGACATACTTCCGTTTATTTATTTTTGCATTTGTTGCCTTTGCTTTTGATATCAGATTTAAAAACTCATCACTAAGATCAATGCCAAGGAGCTATCTTCTATGTTTTCTTCAAGAAGTTTTATGGTTTCAGATTTTTAATCTGTTTTGAGTTGATTTTCATGTATGGGATAAGATGGTGTCTCAGTTTTATTCTTTTGCGTGTGGCTGTCCAGTTTTCCCAGTACCATTGATTGAAGAGACTGTCCTTTCCCCATTGTGTGTTCTTGGCTCCTTTGTCATAAATGAATTGGCCATAAACGCATGGGTTTATTTCTGGACTTTTGTTCTTTCTTGTTGATCTGTGTCTCTTTTGATGCCCATAACATACTCTTTTAATCACTGTAGCTTTGTAATATAGTTTGAAAATGGAAGCTTGATGCCTTCTTTCTCAAGATTGCTTTGGCTATTTGGAATCTTCTGTGGTTTCACGTACATTTTAGGATTGTTGTTTTCTATTTCTGTGAAAAATGCCGTTGGAATTTTAATAGACATTGCATTGAACCTGTAGATTGCTTGGGTAGAGTGGACATTACAGCAATGTTCTTTAAATCCATGAACCTGGGATAACTATCCATATATTTGGGTCTTCTGCAGTTTCTTAGTTTCCAGTGTCCAGATCTTTCACCTCCTTAGTTAAATTTATTCCTAGGTATTTTATTCTTTTTGATGCAGTTGTAAATGGTGTTTCTGATTATTGTAAGAAATGCAACTGATTTTTATATATTGATTTTGTACTTTACAGTTTTACTGAATTTGTTTAACTTTGGTGGTGATTTTAGAAGTTCTGTAATTTTATAGAACTTTTATAGAGTGTTTATAGTGTTTAGAATGCAAATAGTCACAGTTTTACTTCTTTCTGACATGGATACCTTTTATTTCTTTTTCTTGCTTAATTGGCTAAAAGACTTCCAGTAGTATCTTGAATACAAGTAGTGAGAGTAGGCATTGTGTTCTTAGAAGAGAAGCTTTCAATTTTTTTGACATTCAGTATGATGTTAGCCATGGATTTGTTATGTATGCCTTTATTATGTTGAGATACAGTCCCTCTATACCCACTTTGTTGAGAGTTTTTATCATAAATATATGTTGAATTTTGTTGTGTTTTATGCATTTATTGAGATGATTATATAAATTTTTATCCTTTGTTTTGTTAATGTGGTATATCACACTGATTGATATGCAGGTGGTGTGCTGTGTTTGCATCCTTGGAATAAATCCCACTTGATCATGGTGTGTAAAATACTATTTTAAAAAAAAAAAGAACTTTGAATGATTAGTTCTAGAATGTTGCCTCAGTAATAATACTAGAAAATGTCTTGTTGCATAAGACACAATAAGATAAATAATTAATATCTATCAAGCCATCATATTTTTGTTTCTTATTTCAGTTTCATCCAGCTTTCTTGGCATAGACCTCTCTTTCATGAATCAGACAACTCCCTGTTATGGTCAGTTGCATCTTTTTCAGTGTCTTTAGACATGGATGGTACAGCTGTGGTTTGAGAAATTGAGTCTTCTAACCTTCCTTTTTTAAGGAAGCAATTCATTCTTAAATCTAAAAAAGTTATTATAGATACATTTTCTCTGCTTTGGAATAAAATGTTGCAGGCATAAAGTGTTAAAATAGCAGTTTTAGATAAAATTTTAAAATTTATAAAAGTTTAAAAAGTTTAAAAATGTTGCAAAATAAAACAACAAAATGTACTGCTTGTGTTTTTGTGTAGGCATAAGCAAAGCTTCTGAATTTGAAATTAATGATTGTGTTAGACAATATTCACTTTATAGGAATTACAGTGGAGAACTGAGATTAAACTGAGCTAATCTCTGAAAACCGTGTTTCTACCCTTAACCTGTTATCTTAGAAAATTCCAGATAACACAAGACTGTACAAGCACAGGTTTCATTGGTTGTCAGAGTGATGGCATCTCTGTCAATCATGTAGCCTCTGGAAAACTCCACTGTGTACACATGAGAGAATAAGAGTGGAAAAAGCAGGTAACATCCTAGTGTTAATATGAAAATAGTAATGGCTCCTCAGAGGCCTGTGGCCCTTCAGGAGTCTTTGAGAACTGCTGCTGTCAGTGATTCTAAGTGTACCCTGATGTGAAGCTGCGGTGGCTTCAGGGAGGGCATTGTTATTAGTTGGGTGCTTTCTCAGCCAAGTGTTGTGTTAGGAGCTTTACAAGATACAATATCATTTAATCAAGTTTTTTAAGGACTTTGGCCATGAAATATGAGGACTTCGATCTGGAGTGAGATGGGAAATTATTGGAGGGTTTTGAGCAGAGGAAGGATATGGTCTGAGTTTAAAAGGGGCGTCCCTTGTTTCTATGTTGGGAATAGCTTTAGGTGGGCAAAGCAGCAGTTCAGAGCTGCTGCTTTAATCAAAGTAAGAGCTCAGGATTGCTTAAATCAGGATGCAGGCAGTGGAGGTGGTATGAAGTCACAATTGGATTTTATTGAAAGTGAGATTTTTGTTAATTGACTGAGTGTGAGATGTGAGTTGGGTCAAGTATGGCTCTAAGGTTTTTGACCAGAGTAGCTGGAAGGGTGGAGGTGCCATTTTATGAGATGGAGAAGGTTACTGAAGGAGCAGATTTGGGGTGGGGAGATCAGCTCAACATAGAAATTGGTGTTCAGAGGAGAAGTATGGGTTGGAGATACAAATTTAGAAGTTGTCAGCCTATCTGTTGTGTTTTAAGTCACAACGCTGGACAAGATCACAAGGAGAGTGAGCCTAGTTGTAGAAGAGAAGACAACTTGAGGACCAAGTCCAGCAGCACTGCATGATTTAGAGGTGAGGAGTTACTGAAAGAGTAGCAAGCAAAGGAGCAAGAAAATCAGAAGAGTATGTGTTCTGAAAGCCAAGAAAGATTGATTCAGCGCAGAGCCGATGTTACCATGACAGGGCGACTGAAGAGTCAAGATGAGATGAAGATTGAGAGTTGACCCTCGAGGCCGTTAATTGGTGACCTTGATAAGGGAATGAAGTTCTGTTTATGGTGGGTTCAAGGGGAGAGTGGGTAAAGAATATATACCCGTTACCATAGACAATTTTATTGAATAATTTTACTATAAAGAGAAGCAGTAGATAGACGGGGGAATGTAGGCTCAAGGGAGGATTTTGTTTTATTTTTTCTTAAGGGAGAAATTAAAGCATGTTTTATGCTGATGGAAATGATCTGATCTGGGAGAGAAGTAAAATATGACGCGGAAGAGAATGGGGAGAATTTTTGGAGCAGTGTTCTGAAGTAGGGCACAGAGAAAATCTCATGCACAGATGAAGGGGCTGGAGCGCAGACGTTGCCTCTGTATACCAGGAGAGGCATAGTGTGTGGGCATGGATGCTGCTAGGTAGATGAACGTAGGGATGGAAACATGTGGATGTTCTATATTCTCAGCAGAACACATTGAGAGATTGAGGGTTGTGTAATTAAAGGTAACACGCAACGTCAGATATAGTTGTGAAATGGCAAAGAAGCTGCAAAGGGACAGTCTGGGCTAATGTAATACAGCAGCAAATTAGGCTACTTGTGAATTTCACATCTGGTTATCTCAAGTGAATTCTAGGGTTAATCATTACAGAGCTTCCATTTTTCTTCAAGATTCACAATGAATAAGATATACTTAAATATCTTTAAGTTTATTTAAATTTATAACATCTTATCCTCCATGTCAAGGAACATCCTTAAATGTACTGTCTGATTAGGGTGTGATGTTTTTATATGTGCTGGAATGATTAGGTTTCACGGGCAGGTTTTACCTTAGAATTGTCCTTGTTTTAGTGGTCATATTATACCTTACAGGTTTTTTTTTTTTTAAGTAATGTATAAAGGTATTAGAAAATTTTGTTAATAGGAAATCTAAAGGGTAAAACCAGTTGATTACATCTGTTTTATATGCTAATAACTAGTGAAATCAGCAACCATCAATTATATAAAATGTGTTTTTAAACTCTGATATAAAATGCAAATCTGTAAAAACAAAGATGAAATAATTTTTTTTTTTTTTGGCTGAGCTGTATAGCTTGTAGAATCTCAGTTCCTGACCAGGAATTGAACCTGAGTCACAGCAGTGAAAGCCCTGAATACTAACCACTACAACACCAGGGAACTCCCTCAAATGATTGCTAAATAAGGAAGAAATGCAAACAAATTCATAACTCACACTTTTGTCAAGTCATCCATTCCTGGAAGTGTTTAAGGACTTTGCCTAATCCATGATTTTTTTAATACATTTGAAATTTTGTTACTTAATGTTTACTCTTTTGAATGAAACCCAAATTTATCTCCATTATTAAAGTGTATAATCAATGCAAAAGCCTTCAAACAGTTAACTTTAGGAGAAGCAATAAAATAAGACGGAAACCAATTCCGCATTATCCACGCTTTTGCAGTTCTTTCTTTGCCCTTTATCCTCAGCATGCCATACATATATCATCATGTTTTTTTATGTTTACAAATGATGCTGTAGACTTGTGTTTTTGTTTTTAATTTTGTTGGAGTATAGTTGCTTTACAGTGTTGTGTTTCTGCTGTACAGCACAGTGACTCAGATGTCGGTAGACTGGTCTTACTTCATGTGTAAGTTTGGAAAGATGACACATAGATGATGACCCTTTTCTCACTCTTGCGTGGAGAGTTTCCTGCATGGCTGAGTCAGGGTTTGTGGAGCTCATCTTGGTTGGCATCACCTCTTACAGGTAGGACAGTGACCGTGCTCCGAAGGAGCTGCCTAGCCGTGCTGGAGTGATCAGACTGATCAGCTTACTGTTGCCGTTGTTTCCCTGCCTATCCCAGTTCTTATTCTTGTAGGTTGAGTTCTAGTGTCCTTAGTGTGTTCCTTTTGCATCCTGGATTGATGAAGGAACTTTTTGGTAATGATAATTGTCTTGGTTGTGCACAGGAACAATCACAGTCCATTCTACAGAGTTGGCACTGCATTTTGGACTAATAATTCTGAAGATGGCTGGGGTTAAAGCTCAGACTTTACCAGAAAAGCCACATGTATAAGCAAAGCTTTTCCCTGGGAGTACAGAAGAACTGGAAGTTCAGTTCAGTTTAGTCGCTCGGTTGTGTCCAACTCTTTACGACCCCATGAATTGCAGCACGCCAGGCTTCCCTGTCCATCACCAACTCCCAGAGTCTACCCAGACGCATGGCCATTGAGTTGGTGATGCCATCCAGCCATCTCATCCTCTGTTGTCCCCTTCTCCTGCCCCCAATCCTTCCCAACATTAGGGTCTTTTCCAGTGAGTCAACTCTTCGCATGAGGTGGCCAAAGTATTGGAGTTTCAGCTTCAACATCAGTCCTTCCAGTGAACTGGAAGGTGTCACCTAATTCCACTTATAGGCCATATGCTGACAGATAAAGAAGTAGATGACTGATTTAAAAAAAAAGTCTATACACATTTTAAGATATTGGCAGGCAGATTATACAATGAATTTGACACCAAGGTCTCTACCAAAGGAAAGTTAGCTGTATGGAATGATAGACATGAATACCTTCTGAAGGACTCTGATACTTGAGGCTAGTGTAGACACACTGATTGACTTATTTAAACATTTGGTCAATGTCACCATGCATGTGATTAATTGACAGGACAGGGCACTATCTTAAATCTTCTAGTAACTACCAGGTAAAGAGCCACAGAAGAGGGATTAGTTAATAAGTGGTCTGGTATATGTAGGCAGGTTGCTCAACATTCAATAAACACCAGAATGGGGCTAATGGTAGCAGGGGAATTAGTTAAATACAAGGGCAAACATCTGACACCAGTGACAGTCGGCAAAAAAACACTGTAATAGGCTATCAAGTCTTTACTTAAAGATGGGCTCCATCTGTCTAAAATTGAATTGCAGCCTTTCCTGCAGGTAGAGAATGATCTAGTTTTCAGAAAGTCTCCCCTCTAGCCCTGGTTTTAGAACTAGCAAATGATAAAATAGTTTTAAGAACTTGCCTTACTAGATCAAAAAATAATTCCTGTTAAATCTTTTCTTTAGTTTAACTTGGCAATTTCAGTGCCCTTATTCAGCTTTTGAGTAGATAGTCTTATTCTTAGGATTTTAGTAGTTAGTTTATGAAGAATAGTTACTGCAAAGAAATTCCTTAAAAGGAATTTTAAAATTTGTTTACTTTCCTGCTCTGGTGTTAGTGGCCAACTGTATGTTTAAAAATATGATTTAAAAGTATAGTAGGACCTTTTTTTTTTCTAAAGAAGAATCTTCTTAATTCAGGCTTATCTGCCAGTAATGATGTCAGTTTATCAGTTTGAACAACATATCAGGGGGCTTTCTTGATTCACAGATACTTATTTATACAGCATTAGAATTCCTGGGGGCGAGGTCCTCCCTGTTTGGCTTTTCCTGACAAGAGTGATCTGTAGTTAATACAGATTATTTTCGTATGAAGAGGGTGTTCACTGTTTTTTTTTTTTTTTTAAACTCTACAGTTGATTTACTTAGCGGGGCATAGAATAAAAGTTAATTTTTTACTTGGCTCCTCAGTCATAAACTTAGATTAATGATGTCTGAATAATTCATGAAGCCTGTGCCAAGTGCTTCATGTGTTTTTTTGTTTAGAAGATATTTTGGTAAGTTTAGTCTCCTTGCTGGTTATTTGTTTCTTAGGGTCTTAATGACGTTGTTCTAAGAAATACTGAATGAATGTTCGAGATGTCACTCTCTAGTTACATGAATTGTTACACTGAATGATAAACAAAGTCATTTAAATTAGATTTAATTTCTAGCTTCTGCTTTATGCCTATCACTGAGAAGTTTTGATAAAAAGATAAGCTCTTTTAATGTCAGTTTACCACATGATACAAAGTGAATGGCCCTGTGATGATGCCTGGAATACATTGCAGAAGGAGTGCTCGTGGTGATCACAGGGAAGCAGAATGGAGGGAAGTCATGGGGCGTCTGCTGAGGCATCCATAATAGAAATCCACTTGCCTGCCATCTGCAGCGGGAACTGAAAGGAAGTTCCTGGGATCTGGCAAGGAATTTATCTCCAAGTGTCTTCCAGTCCTTTGATGTTGATTTGGGGGAGGGAGGAGGAGAAGCAACCATTAAAGAAGAGTGAGACAGGACCAGGGTGTGGATTTATGGGGTTATTTTTGGTTGGTAATCATGATACTTCCATCACAGGCATGTTGAGTACTCCAGTATCTCAAAGGAAAGACTCTCTAAAAGGAAATAAATAAGAATGATTTCTCTGTAGCAACTTGCAGGAAACTGAGACTAAAATAACAAATAATTTTCTTTTTAATTTATAATGTGTTTTATTATAAGAATTTGAAAATAATTCCCCTGGTAGTCTTAGATAGTAATCATTCAACAACCACTTTTAGAATGCTGGCTCCTTGCCAGGTCCTGTACAGAATGCTTAATGTTCACTTGATAAGCAGAAATATGGACTCAAGTCTAATGAAGTTTATAGTTAGTCACATTCAGAAATGTTTGACCGCAGACTTGGTGTCATTCTCTAGGAAAAGAACATCAATTAATGGGCACCATTTGACAAAAGACCTTGATATGCGGATGGTGGGCAGGGGTGTCTTAGGAAGGTTGCCCTGATCTTTGAGTAGGAGTTGATGAGGGCATTCCAGATTGAGGGAACAGCATGTGTGAACCCTCTGTAGTGAGAGGGAGCATAGAGCAGTTGAAGAATGGAATTAAGCCGGTGCTTCAGAGGTGCAGAGTACAAGCCTGAAGTGAGATCAGTGGGGCCAGACCATGGAATCTTTGTCAGCCCTGGTCTGTCTGGGTTTTTTTTTAGGTTGTTAATTATTTTTTAACTTTATTGTGGAAAATGTCAAATATACACAGAAGAGAGACACTCGGTTTACTCACCTAGCTTTCATCAGTACTTGGTCAATCCTGTTTCATCTATGGTTTCACCTATCTGATTATAGTTGTAATTTTAAAAGTAATGAAAGGCATTTGAAGGAGTTTAATAAGAACAGGGCTAAGTGGGAAGCTTGACTAGATTTTGTTTTTAAAGATAATTTGGACTGCAGAAGAGTGAGCAGGTTGGACAGGGAGAGTACATATGTTGGGAGATGAGTTAGGCAGTTACTATAGTACTGTCCAAGTAAATGCCCAGAGTCTTAGAGGAGCTGAGAAAGGTGGACAGAGCTCAGAGATGTAGAGAGGAAGACCCCACACCTGGTAACAGATCAGATATGAGCCGTGGCAGAGATGGAGAAGTTGGCTCTGGTGACTTCCAGGTTTCTGACTCGAACCTAGGATGACTGCAGGAACCTGAACTGGAATGATGGTTGGTGGTACCACAGTGTGAAGACCACATGGAAAGAAGGACGGCATCCAGTTTTACTATCCTACCAGCTCCGCAGACTTCTGTGCCTTTTTCCAGGTTAAATGACAGCATGGCTTCTCACCCTGAGGCCAGAGAACTAAGCTGAATTTGAAATGTGCTCTCTTATCCCTTCTTCAGATCAAAGGTTATAGTCATGTTTGGGCTCACAGAAAGTCCTGAAGATGTCTCGTACAGTGGTGCCAAGAAGGCAGCAGAGTCTGTTCTAATGGACAGGCACAGGCAGTGAGAAATATTTCTTTGGACTTTGAGTAACACTTGCCGTGTTCTTGGAGGAGTCACCAATTCTTTACAATAAACCAGAAAAAAATATAATTCTTTCTAAATATTGTTTTGGGGCCTTATTCAATCATTATTCCTTTTCTTTTTAATCTTTCAGGTAAAAGACTTAAAATAAACTGCCTCTAGGAAATCTTGGATTTGTCTCCGAGATTATGAGTATTATGTATCTTAGCACAGGCATGTGAGTTAGTCCTTCCAGGAATAAGTCAGGATTAGTCTCCTATCTTTGGATCCTCTACCAGCTAGCTGCTTGATGCTGCTTACACTTCCCGAGAAGACCCTCTGGGCCTCTGCTCAGCTAGCTGTGATCATCCTTAGAAATTAAAAAAAATCTCTTTACCATTCTGAGGTGGCAAGTGATAAATATTTTAATTAAAAAGATGAAACACTTTAGATCAGTTTATTGGTTTTTCTCAGAGAGGCCTTCCCTGGCTCTCCTTCACATAGCTCTCTAAGTCGCATGCTGTCACAGCATGCTCTGTCATCTTCCGAGCACCTCTTGCTATCTGATGTTACCATGTTCCCCCTTCACATGGCTCCCTCCCTTAACATGGCATCCATGAGAGCAGCCGTCTCCTCAGTCTCGCTCAGTGTGGCCCTGTGCCTGGACAGCAGTCTTGACACATACACATTCTCAAGTCAGAGTTTTTTCATGAATCAGTGAGTGTCAACATGTATTTCTACCTTTCTCTCCTTTACCAGATAATTCATGTAGTTTTAAATAATTGCCTAAGAAAAGCATGGTTTGTCAACAAATAGATTGTTTGGTAACAGTGCATATTAAAATGCACAATGAGATGTAACTATGCATTATGGTTTACAAAATAGACGAAAGTTGCTTGTATGGCATGATGTTTGGAAAAATTTTTTTAAACTACTAGTTTATTTCATTATTTTAGAGTAATTTTATTTCTAAGTGATGAAAGTCAGTAGATTTCAGGATACTTTCTGAAAGTGTCTTTCAGTATATAACATTGAAGATATGAGTAACCTTTAATTCCCACTAATAAAAAGTTAAGATAGAACTTGATTTATAATTTTTTTATTATCATTTATCATTATATTTTTCTTTTTGCTGTTAGCTTTTTTGGGAGGCAGTCATGATAGTTTACTTTTGAATATTTTAAATGTAATGAAAGCAAATATAATGGTTTTGTTTTCAAAACTCTCTTGAGGTATCAACCATTAAAAGATAGAGGTTTTGTAAAAAAAAAAACAAAACAAAAAACCAGTGGCTTATTGAATACTTAGAGTGTTTACACCCTCAACATTAATTTGAATATTAGCTTTTGAAGTATGGGGACAACATGTTACATACAGATTTTCATCAGTTGAATGCAGTGTGCAAATCTGATAGAAATAATTTTTAAAAATTATTTATTTGTGACTTCTCTGAGTCCTCGTCGCCTTGTGTGGGCTTTCTCTAGCTGCGGTGAGGGGGGCTGCTCTCTACTTGGTGTACGCGGGTGTCTCTTGCTGTGGCGCGTGGACTCCAGAGCGCAGGCTCAGTGGCTGTGGCACACGGGCCTGGCTGCCCAGTGTCGTGTGGAATCTTCCTGGGCCAGAGCGCAAACCCATGTCCCCTGCATTGGCAGGCGGATTCTGAACCCCTGGACCACCAGGGAAGTCCAGGTAGAAATAATTTTGAAATTGCAGAGATATATTTCTGTTCCTTGTAAACTAATATTTTTATACTAGTATTCCTTCTCTATCTTCTGTTCAGCTAATGATCTATTATAGGGTGTGACATGATAATCATTTGTGTTGATGGATAGGATCTCAGAGAATGGGCGGGATTTACATATTGACTTTGTTACTTAGATTTATACACTGTCAGCAATTTTGATATTGTTATTAATAAAAATACATATTTTAAAATATAAGTACTTATGTTTTTAAAAGCTGCTACAGAAGAGAAAGAACAGGTTAAACTCCTGTTGGAAGTATTGAAAATTATGCAGGAGTTTTTTCAGTTTTTTCTGTTTATGCAGAAGGCCTGAGCTTCTGGGTGAGAGCAAAACCTTAGTTCATTTAAATATATTTGCAATGACTGACAATAAACACTACTAAAGAGCTATTACATTTCCCGATGCCAGTCTTGTTTTCTGAGTTTTTACATGTTTTCTGAGTTTTTACAGTCATCTAAACTTGTTAATTGATGTCCAACAGAGATAGATAAAATCAGCCTTGCTAATATAGTAATTTGACAGCAGCAGGAAACACCAGCAGAGAAATTTGTGACCTGAAACAAGGTGTGGTCAAGTTTAGTCTTTCTTGAGAACTTGACTCCATCTGGTTAGTTAGCAAATGGATCCTTGTGTAGTTTCCCAAGGATGAAGCTGGAAAGAGATATTGGAAGACAGTCAGGAGTCTCTGCTACATTTCCCTTCTTCCTGCTTTCTCTGGGCTGCCACCCTATTACCCCCACCCACAAATCAAGCAGGGAGTGTGAAGCAAGTTCCTTTTGCCTGGAGGCGTGGGTGCAGGGTGAGTGAATGTGAGTGTGACAGCTGTAACTATCAGGATGGGCTGTAGGGTTTCATCCATTGCAGCAGTAGAATTGGTTCTGGTCTTTGCATTATTTTTTTCCTTTGTGAGGGTGACTGTGGGATAGGGATCATTTTAACTGGCCTTTCAAGAGACTGATAGCTAGACTAATTTTGAACTGGACACGTGAAAGTTATAAATGTGCAATTACTAAAAATATGTGCTGGTCAGAACGCTCACCTCGTCGTGTTTAATGCATCTATTTTGGGCCCACTTCCCACTGCCAAGACTCCCTAATCTCCCACAACTGCTGAGTTTGCTGCTTACGCTTATGTGAGGAGCCTCCTTCCCTCTGTCCTTCCTTTTAATGGGCTAGGATAAAACTTCAGTTCTTTATCAGTGCTGCGAGTGAATGAGGAGTTATGTCTGCCCTTTGTCTTTTTATTTCCCTTTGCCTATTTGTCACTTTTGCAAAGATACCTTGCATAGCTACCTTCCTCTAGTGGAAGTGACCAAATGCCAGTACTTGATAGCTTGCAAAGGGGCCCAGGTAACCCCTTCCCCTTCTTGAGGTAAGTGTGGATCTGGAGGACTCCTGGGCCAGGCTGTCTTGGCATCTAGTGAACCTTGGCACGCCTGTTGCTGCGTCTTGCAGGCTCACAGACCATAAACCAGTTATAAACATCTGTTGGCTTTCAGTTACCCTGAAGAGTGAAGAGGAAGGTGATATTTTTGCTGATTTTGAGTGTTGTGATCGTTCCTATGTATATTGAGCTTGTTTTGCAAACTTAAACCACTTGCTCTAGAAGTGAAGCTGCAGCAAGTGTAGTTTGCCCTTTATTCAGCTGCAGACTGCCGGACTTTCATGAATGTGAGCTAATGGTGGATAGCACTGTAGCACTCAGACGGAGTTGGGTGTGGAGGAAAGAACATGGTTTTAGAGTCACATCTGTAGTTTATGTCTGAGCTACCCTCTTGAAACCAGTTCGTTGAAGTGGAAAATAGAAATATGTCCACTAACATCATCTCCCTTGGGTCATTGTGAGATGTACATTATATTATATTTGCATGCATAGCACTTGAGACATTCTAAATCACAATAGAAATATTTATTATGACTGTTCCTAATAATTCTGTGAGTTCAGGTTGAGCTTTAACTGGTCCTTTAAAGGAATCCAGCAATAGCATTTTAAAATATATCTAATACCTTAAAAAATATTTTAATACTGATTTTTTTTTTTGGCGTGTGGTGGGGAATGTACTGTCAGGGTGGTATGGACAGACTCTGCAGCTTGTTGGATCTTAGTTCCCTGACCAGGGATCAAACCTGTGCCCCCTGCAGTGGAAGTGCGGAGTGTTGACCCCTGGACCACCAGGGAAGTCTCTAATACTTTTTCTAATAGACTTTATCTTTTAAAGCAGTTTTAGGTTCACGGCAAAGCCGAATGGAAAGTACAGAGTACCCATACACCCTCTGCCCCCCGTACTTACAACCTGTGTTCACAAGTGTTCAGCTCCTTTGGGTAGCCACAAAGGAGCATGATTGGTGAGTCCTTTGGTAAGAGTATGCTAAGAAACCACCAAACTGTCTTCCAAAGTGCCTGCACAGTTTGCATTCCCACCAACACTGGATGAGAATTCCTGTTTTTGCTCGCCGTTTCACCAGCCTTTGGTGTTCCATGTTCTCAATTTTGGCTATTCTAATAGCTGGGTCATGGTATCTCTCTCTCTCTCTTTTTTTTTAATTTGCAATTCCCTAATGACAGATGAGGTTGAGCATCTTTTATATGTTTTATTTGTTTTCTGTTGTATCTTCTTTGGTGAGGTGACTGTTCAGGTCTTTTACATGTTTTTTAATTAGGTGGCTCTTTTTCTTATTTTAAGAGTTCTTTGTATATTTTGTATAGGCTCTTTATCAAATATGTCTTTTGCAGATGTTATCTCCCAGTCTGTGCCTTGTTTTGTCATTTTCTTGATACCTGATACTTTCTTATTTTCTGGGAGAAAGAGTGTAGTTAGTTGCGGTTCTTCTTGGGGGGAGTGGGTGGGAAGGAGTTTACTATTTCCCATTCTTATTGGTCAGGTGTTCTGCCTTCCTTCAGAAGTTAGGTAATTATTAGGACATTCTTAAAACTAGTTTGCCACCTTATACGCACTTTAAAAAATGGAAGATAGCAGATGTTAATGAGGATGTGGAGAAATTGGATACCTGTATATTGTTGATGGGAGTGTAAAATAGTTCAGTCACTGTGGAAACAGTTTGGTAGTTCTTGAAAGCTAAACAAAATTATGTTTGACCCTGCAATTTCACTGCTAGTATATACCCAAAACAACTGAAAACAGGTTCTCAAATATTTGTACGTGGATGTTCAACACTATTCATGATAGCCAAAGGTAGAAACAACCAAATGTCCATCAGTGAATGGATAATTCAGTAGTAGTATATGCATACAATGGACTGTTACTAACCATGGACAGGAATGAAGTACTGGTCCTTGCTACATTGAGGATGAACCTCAGAATCATGCTAAGTAAATGAAGCCAGACCTCTGATTACATATTGTATGATTCCATTTATATGAAATATGCAAAATAGGCAAACCCATAGATGCAGAAAGCAGATTGATGGTTAACAGAAGCTGAAGGTTTGGGGTCTGGGATGAAGAGTAACTTGTTAATGCTTCATTTCAGTTCAGTCGCTCAATATGTCTGACTCTTTGTGACCCCATGGACTGTAGCATGCCAGGCTTCCCTCTCCGTCACCAACTCCTGGAGCTTGCTCAAACTAATGTCCACAGAGTTGGTGATGTTAATGTTTATGTTGTTAATTCTTATGAGGTTTTATTTTGGGGTGACAAGAATGTTTTGGAGCTAGAGGTCCTGGTTTCACAACATTGTGAATGTACTAAATGCCACCTAATTGTTCACTTTAAAATGGTTAATTTTGTTACATATACTTCAGTTTTTTAAAAACTAGTTTTAAGACTGTAGTAATTTTTTTAAGTTTTCTCTTAACAGTTTTCCTTTTAGAGTTGTCTGTTTTAAATAGCAAATGAATTATAATTCATTATGATTTCATGAATAAAAAGACTGTTTTCTACATACTTCATTGGGTGGGTGTTGGGAGGCCATTTCATTCTTCAGATGCTTGAAGTCTAACTGAGAGACAAATTTAGGATCAGATTGGAAAGTAAAAGGTTTAGAGGCACTGTAGAGATGGGGCCAGGTCAGTTGTTCAGGAGTGATGATTTTCCACAGTTGAGCGGAGTAGTTTTTGACTTGGCCTTTTTTTGATGGTTAAAAAAAGGAATGTCAAGATTAATTTATAATTTTGATTTTCTTTGTATTTAAGAGAACTTTCATTAAAACTATATGGAACAGAGACTTCCTTGGTGGTCCAGCAGTTAAGACTCTGAGCTTCTACTGCAGGGAGCGTGGGTTCAACTCCTGGTTGAGGAACTGAGATCCTGAATATGACCAAAAAAATGATTTTTTTTAAATTAAAAAAATATGTAGAACAGATCATTTAAAAATTAAGAAAAATCTCTTGACCTCATCTAACAACAACAGTGATGAAGTGGTGGAGATAAAAGGGGACAGGAACCACTCTAGAGTAGCCCTTGCTAGTTAAAGATGAGAGCATCGAGATTTTAATGACTGCAGTTGATTGAAGCACATGAATTGAAAAAAGTCTAGTTAATGATGCAACAATAGCAGTGTTTGGGGTTTTTTTGGGACAGTACCTTGTTATTCTGAAAAGAAGTAAATGAGAAAAAAATCAAGCATTTATTTTACCTTGATTAGGGCTTCCCTGGTGGCTCAAAGGTTAAAGCATCTGCCTGCAATGCAGGAGACCTGGGTTCGATCCCTGGGTCGGGAAGATCCCCTGGAGAAGGAAATGGCAACCCACTCCAGTGTTCTTGCCTGGAGAATCCCATGGATGGAGGAGCCTGGTGGGCTATAGTCCACGGAGTCGCAAAGAGTTGGACACAACTGAGCAACTTCACTTTTACTTTGCCTTTCCTATATTTACCTGTAATCAAACAGTTGATAAAGTATCTTATTTGTAGAATTTCAGCTAATCAATATATACAGAAGGGGCAATACAATTAGAAAATTGCCCCTTGCATTCCCTAAAGAGATCATAGATACAGATGACTGTCATTAATACATACTAACACCATTAAATGAAAGGCTGGTGGTGAGCTCTGTAATGGACAAATCACATGACAACACTTTTAAAACTGGAGTTTCATCCTCTCATCACTAAAGGTAATGTCACACCTTCTGTAACTCACAATATAGGAAGTATTTAGCACTACAACAAAGTTTCCTTGCCAAAACACCAGATCTAAAACTGACCAAGCTTCAGGATCTCGTGACCTGGGGCAGGACATATGGGATCCAGAGGAGCAGATTGAATGTCACCACAGGGATGGTACTAGCAAGTGTTGGAATGTGGGAAATGGTACAGAATGAATGATCTCTCTACTGCAACAAATATACAGCTTGAAAACAAAGGGCCAGGCGAGGGGACTGCTTTAGTTCAGTTGAGTTCAGTTGAGTTCAGTTGCTCAGTCATGTCTTTGCGACCCATGAACTGCAACATACCAGGCTTCCCTGTCCATCACCAACTCCCAGAGTCCACCCAAACCCATGTCCATTGAGTCAGTGATGCCATCCAGCCATCCCATCCTCTGTCATCCCCTTCTCCTCCTGCCTTCAATCTTTCCCAGCATCAGGGTCTTTTCCAGTGAGTCAGTTCTTCGCATCAGGTGGCCAAAATACTGGAGTTTCAGCTTCAGCATCAGTCCTTCCAGTGAATATTCAGGACTGATCTCCTTTAGGATGGACTGGTTTGATCTCCTTGCAGTCCAAGAGACTCTCAAGAGTCTTCTCCAACACCACAGTTCAAAAGGATCAGTTCTTCTTCACTCAGCTTTCTTTATAGTCCAACTCTCACATCCATACGTGACCACTGGAAAAACCATATCCTTGACTAGACGGACCTTTGTTGACAAAGTAACGTCTCTGCTTTTCAATATGCTGTCTAGGTTGGTCATAACTTTCCTTCCAAGGAGTAAGCGTCTTCTAATTTCATGGCTCGACTGCTTTAGACTAAGGCATAAGTTATATCAACCAAATGAAGTGTATGAACCTAATTTGGGTCTTCCTTTAAATAAGCCAGTTGTAAAATAGCATTTTTGAAGCAATTGGAAATAGTTGAACATGGCCTGTTCATTAGATGGTTATAATAAATTGTTAATTTTGCTGGGTATAATAGTGATGTTGTGGTATATTTTTTTAAAGCCCCACATCCTCCATACTTGGTATTTACCATGGTGACCTGGAAACCCTCCTAGCCTTTCAGTTCTCAAGCTTTTTTTTTTTTTTTTAATCTCAGAATCCTTTTACACTTTTAAACATTACTGAAGATCCCCCCAAAAGCTTTTGTTTGTATAAATTTTATCATCAGTATTTATTATATTGCTTCCCAGGTGGCAGCTCAGCGTGAAGACTCCACCTGCCAGTTCAGAAGGCGTGGATTGTCTCCCTGGGTCAGGATGATCCTTTGGAGAAGGAAATGGAAGCCCACTTAATTATTCTTGCCTGGAAAGTCCCATGGACAGAGTAGCCTGGTGGACTGCAGTCCATGGGGTTGCAAAGAGTTGGACATGATTGAATGACTAAGCACATAAACAGTGAATACTTTGAGGTTCACTGTATTTTTTTCTCACTTTTGTATATGTTTGGAATTTTCTAAAATAAGTTTTTAAAAAATACCAAGTGGTCATTAAAAAAGAGGCTCTTTGATATGTAGTGATGAAATGATCTCCACGGTTTATGTGAAAAAAGATGGAACTGTGGTGATGAGTTACTATTTGTGTTAATAAAGAGGGAAGAAAATATTCAAGAAAGTTTTATTAAGAAGCAATTTAGAGACAGGTAAGAGAGAAGGCCAGAGATGAAAGAGAAGACTTGCTTTTCAACTGTCTGTTCTCTTGTACTTTTTTTTTTTTAGCTTGTACAGTGTGTATCATTGAAAAAAAGTGGAATTGGAAACTACCGTTTTAGACACACAACTGTGTACATTTAGAATAATAGAATGTTAATGCTGGAAGGAGTTTAGGAATTAATTGGACTACCTCATTTTAAAACTAAGAAAGGTGAAGTATAGCTTTTTTTTCTTCCATTTGTGTGGCTGATTGGTATAAGGCATACCTGTGATCCGTGTCTCCTTTCTGTCCCCTTCTAAAAAGTAGACAGCATACAACTGTGGTTTAAACTTCAACTTTTTATATTAGGTGGAAATTTGATTAATATGTTGATGCTACTTTGGGGACATAATAACCTGCTTTTTTACACTGTATTCATATAGTCCTGAGACTGTGTGGGGGAAAATAATGTAGTTTATGGATGTCAGGAATGCTGTTCCTGTGGCTTTATTTATTTTTAATGAATTCAAGAAACTCTAGCATTCAAAATATTTCATTCACTCCATTTGGCTGTCAGAAATTTCCTTGGAAATAATGCTTGGCATTCTTGTCCAATTATAAAAGTCTGAAATGCTTGTTCTAAAATATTCAAGCTATACACAAGGTTTTAATATGAAATGCCTCCTCCTCCTTAGTGTCACCAAGTGTACTGTACAGACGCAGCCATTGTTTCTCGGGTGAATGCTTTCAAATCAACATTTAAGTTGAGGTTTTAGAAGTTCCTGTAGTATAGAGAGGGTGTAGGAAGCTTAACTTTTCCTGTACTATCTCAGACTGTTTCTCCCTTTCCTACCTGCTTCTCTTCTGTATTTCTCTCTCTTGAATAATGAGTATTGATTTCCACCTGCTGACCTCAGTTAGAAGTCATAGCCTCTGCATCCCTTTTACAGCACCCTAATTTCTGGTTAGCTATCAGTTGTCATAGCTGTCTCCTAAATATGACTTGTGTCAGTCTCTTCTCCCAGGACTCTGGTTACATCCAGCTCCCTTATCCTCTCCAACTGAATTTATCCCACCCCCACCCATCATTCATTCAGCTTCCAGATTCAAGCTTCTGAAACACAAGTGAGATTGCCATCTCCCTCTTCAGAAGCCGAGGAGGAGCCCCAGTTGCATTCAGTTATTGTGACTCTTTGATGCACTTCCTATATGAACTTTTTATACTAGTCTCAGTTAATTTATCAGCTTCCTCTGTTGCCCTGTTCCTCCTTCCCATCTTGCAACCTTCACCGTGTTAAACTGCTTGAATTTCTCAGCATTCTCTGGCTATAATATACTGTTTCCTGCATGTGTGGCTGTGTGATTGCAGTGCCCCTTGCCTGGAACCTGCTCCTTTCTGGGCTCAGTAAATTTCTCCTCTAGGTTCAGCTCAAATGTTCCCTCTTGAGAAGTATTTTGGGATCCTCTCAGAATCTTCTTTGCCTCATAATAGTCCTTACCAACATGATGTTGTGGCTGCTTGGGCCCTTTGTTAGATCAAGCGTTGGCAGACTTTTTCTGTAAAGGACTAGATAGTAAATAGTTTTGGCTTTGTGGGTCATGTGATCTCTTTGAAGACTACTCAGTCACCTGGCGGTCAGAGTCAGGCATGTACACTGGTTTGAATCCTGGCTCAGTGCTCACCCTTTCTGTACCCCTCACCATATCACCAAATCATCTAAAGCTTGGTTTCCTCATCACTATAATGGTAAAAATTACATAATGCCTGACTTGGATGATGGTTTGAAAATTAGGGATAGTATATTGAAAGTAGAATGTAAACTGGCAGCACCTAGCACAAAAAGGGCACTGAACAAATACTAGCTGCTGCTGTTTTTATTTATTCCCCCTAGTGTTAGTCTCCCTTCGCCCCCTGCAGCTTGTTCGATATTTCTAAGAGTTATGGGGCGGAGTTAAGGTGTACAGAAACAACTCAATCATTCCGGTAGGTTATGTTCATACAGTGTGATCCAGCAACTTTAAATCTTCTTTATATAACCTGCAAATACAGCCAAGTTAACTGCGTTTCTTTAGTCATCTTTTTCAAAATTAATAAAGGTCATTGAATACCAGGTAATATACAGTGCAGTGTGTTAACATTCGGACATTCGTTTGGAAAGGCAGGGCAGGACACTCAATCACTTAGAACTCTAGCAGTATACTCCATACCTGGTATGCATACTAAAGAGTGATATTTGTTTTTAAAATACCTTGCTCCTCCCAAAGTAAAAATTGCAGAATATCTGTTCATAGCACAGTCCTTGTACTTGGCAGGGAATTTCCTCTTTTGTTAAATAAGCAACCTGGTTAGCTAGTAAATGAAGGGATTTTTGTAAACTGATTGTTTTTGTATTTTTTGTTCTTCCTTTTTAGCAGTATTTTGAGCTGTGCAGGGGGAAAAAATGAGCTTAAGGGTAAATGACTTTAAAACTCAAGGAACTGAAACTACTAGTGCTTGGCCTTGTGATAATTTATTGACTTAATTTGAACAAGTTATTTCACCTCATGCTCTGCTTTACTCATCTTTTAAACATTTTATAGGGTCCTTGTGTTCAAGAACTTGTGTAGCTATTCTTTAAAACATTCTGTAAAAAACAGTAAATTTATCTGTTATCTAACAAGTGCAGATAACATTCACTATTATGTTGATCTTATTTTTATGAAATGACACATGAATGGTTAGAATGGGCTTGACTGTAAAAGCAGTTTGCAGGGCATGTCACATCACGGATTTGATAGGGTGCAGACCTTGTGCCATCTGGGCGACCAGCAGAGCTGTCTGGTGGTAATGACATTGTTGAGGGGCTGTCAAACGCCAGGGGCATCAC
The DNA here is from genome assembly GCA_007570785.1 of Antilocapra americana. Taxonomy (NCBI): domain Eukaryota; kingdom Metazoa; phylum Chordata; class Mammalia; order Artiodactyla; family Antilocapridae; genus Antilocapra; species Antilocapra americana. Next base: position 16,162,903 of record ML661332.1, read on the forward strand.
GTTGTTGGAAATTATATTATGTTAAGTGCATTATTGCCTGCAGTTTTCTGGAAATTAGTAATACATCTGAAATATATACCTTGCCAGTCAGTATTTTCCATGTTGTAGATTATCACCATAGATAATTGATTTTTTTAAAGAAAATTATTTCCAGGGAACTCCCTGTCAGTCCAGTAATGGTTAGGATTCTGCTTTCACGGAACATGTAGAGTGCTTTTTCCATTGTTGAAGACCAGGGTTGGGGAACTAAGATCCCACAAGCCATGCAGTGTGGCCAAAAAGAAAAAAGTTTCCAGAACTTTAACATGGAATAGGATTTAGAAAAGGCAGAGGAGCCAGAAATTAAATTGCCAACATCTGTAGGATCTTTGAAAAAGCACGCGAGTTCCAGAAAAAATCTACTTCTGCTTTATTGATTATGCCAAAGCTTTTGACTGTGTGGGTCACAGCAAACTATGGATAATTCTTAAAAGTGATGAGAATACCAGATCACCTTACCTGCATCCTGAGAAATCTGTATGCAGGTCAAGAAGCAACAGTTAGAACTGGACATGGAATAACAGACTGGTTCCAATTTGGAAAAGAAGTACATCAAGGCTGTATATTGTCACCCTGCTTATTTAACTTATATGGAGAGTACATTATGCGAAATGCCAGGCTGGATGAAGCACAAGCTGGCATCAAGATTTCGAGGAGAAATATCAGTCACCTCAGATATGCAGATGACACCACCCTTATGGCAGAAAGCGAAGAAGAACTAAAGAGCTTCTTAATGAAAATGAAAGAGGAGAGTAAAAAAGTTGGCTTAAAACTCAACATCCAGAAAACTAAGATCATGGCTTCTGATCCCATCACTTCGTGGCAAATAGATGGGGAAACAATGGGAGCAGTGGCTGACTTTATTTTGGGGGCTCCCAAAATCACTGCAGGGACTGCAGCCGTGAAATTAAAAGACTCTTGCTCCTTGGAAGAAAAGTTATGACCAACCTAGGCAGCATATTAAAAAGCAGAGACATTACTTTTCCTGACAAAGGTCTATCTAGTCAAGGCTGTGGTTTTTCCAGTAGTCATGTATGGATGTGAGAGTTGGACTATAAAGAAAGCTGAGAGCCGAAGAATTGATGCTTTTGAACTGTGGTGTTGGAGAAGACTCTTGAGAGTCTCTTGGACTGCAAGGAGATCAAACCAGTCCATCCTAAAGGAGATCAGTCCTGAATATTCACTGGAAGGACTGATGCTGAAGCTGAAACTCCAGTATTTTGGCCACCTGATGCGAAGAACTGACTCACTGGAAAAGACCCTGATGCTGGGAAAGATTGAAGGCAGGAGGAGAAGGGGATGACAGAGGATGGGATGGCTGGATGGCATCACTGACTCAATGGACATGGGTTTGGGTGGACTCTGGGAGTTGGTGATGGACAGGGAGGCCTGGCGTGCAGCAGTCCATGGGGTTACAGAGTCAGACACGACTGAGTGTCTGAACTGAACTGAACCTAGAACAAATCTACCACTACTATGCTATTGTTCAGCCTCTCTAACCTCATCTATATGCTGTCTGCATTCCTTTTTTAAAAGCAGTTGTTTGTTCCCTTAGTGACTGGTCCATTCTTTCATTTGCTCATCAAACGTTTTTTTGGCCACCTCTATATATGGATCAGGGGCCGTGAGACAATCAACTGCACTGGTCCTTAGATCTTTCACTGACCTTTCATACCATTAATCAGGATAGACTAGGTTATGTTGCCTATCATTTGAAAGCCACGGGCTTTCAAAGGCTCTGCGCCACACAGGAACTCTCTTCTGTTCAAGGGGCTCGGGCTTGTATCTGGAACTCACTACGTTCTTGGACACTGTCAGAAAGGAGGAAAGAGACTGCACTGGCTTCTCCCTGTCTCAGCCCAAAAGTGACACATGTCTCTTCTGCTCACATTTCATTATGCAAAACTAGTCAAATGGTCCCACCTAACAGCAAGGGAGGCTGGATACTGTAGGCAAGAGCATGAAATATTTACAGAGCATTATGGTGTGTAGTCACTGAAATATAACCAGTCACCTGACTTCTTGACCTTTTAATTTCTCAAGAGCTGGGCTGTATCTGCTTTGCTTTGTATCCTAAGCACAGGGCCATATGGTGGGCTTCTGGTGGTTTTTGTTGTTGAATGAGTGTCTTTTTTTTTTCCCCGAAATTTATTTTATTTATTTATTTTTGGTTTTGCTGGGTCTTGGTTGCTGCACAAGTTTTTCTCTGGTTGCCGTGTGTGGGCTTCTTGTTGCAGTTCTTACTGTGGAGCAGGGGTCTGGGGCTGCAGTAGCTGTGGCTCCTGGGCTCTCGAGCACAGCCTCAGTAGTTGTGGTGCCCGGGCTTAGTTGCTCCGAGGGATGTGGGATCTTTCCAGATTGGGGGTTGAACCCATGTCTCCTGCGTTTGCAGGTGGATCCTTTACCACTGAGCCACCAGGGAAGCCCCAAGTGTCCTTCTTGAACTTGAATTCAACTCAAATGACTTCCTTTAAGAAACTTCCCCTTACCACCCCCTACCATCTCCCTGCAACCTGACTTTTCAGTGTGATTGTGATTTTCTCTGCATATCTCAACCAAAGCACTCCTCTCACTGTATTATGTTCTTTTGGAAATTTGTATTAAGCAATTTAGAACTTAAGAAGTAAAACGTTACTGTTTTAGCTGCAGCCCTTTATGTAAATCTCTCCAGATTAGGTTTATCATTCCCACCCATTTCTATATTTTTTCACTGCACACTTGTCCCTAATCAACACAATGATTTTTTTCTGTGTCCTTGAGGACACTAAGTTGTCATGAATCCAAGAATTCATATATGGGTGGGTGTGTTCTGTGGGTTTGTTTATCCATTTCTGCCTGAATATCACTTGTCTCCATGCAGAGAGCTTCACAAAAGGTCTGGTACTTGGTTGGCCAGTCCTCCACTTTGATCTGCCTCAGAATTGCAGAGGTTCTAATCTGCATCTCCAGTTCCTAGCTCCTTACAGTGCTTAATGAATATTTGTTGAATAAATGATGATTTTTTTTTCCTTAGAGCGTCATTTTCAGATCTTTTAGGAGCTTTGCCATTTAATTTCTTTTTAGATGATTTGTATTTAAAAGTCAAGTTTCAGAATAAGAATTTACTGAGCGAAACATTACTTACAGGCAGGAAGGAGTAAAGTCTCTGGTGAAAATAAAGAATATTTTGTTTTCAGTTTTTGCAATAAATTTTCAATGGGTTGTCAAGGAAACTTTCTGAGGAGAAGAACTATTTGTTGGTAATAGTGTTTGCTTTGAAGTGTGACTACAAAGTAATGCGGCTGGCTTTCTCCAGCCTCAGTGTTGTATGTAGTCTTACCTCATAGAGTCGTGCTTTGAATGTAAAAAGCAATCACACTGGCTAGATTTACTAGCTCATATTTCATGTTGATTGATATTTAGAAATTAAATTATACCGTATGGTACAGCTTCTTTTTCATTGCTTTAACTTTGAAATGTGCCTATAAAGTTCTTTCATTTCCGCTGAAACCTAATTGGATGGCCCTAGTCAGCCTTTGAAGCGAATGATTAGGTTCAGAATGGCTGGTGAACTCTTTGCCAAGAAGTGGGAGAACTGTAGGAAGAAAGACTACATGTTGTTATTTATATACTAAATCAGGGAAAGATTAACCTGTTTTTCGACTCTTCCTTCTGGAATCTCCCTTGCAGATTAAATAGATATGACATTATCCAAAGAGTCTTTGGAGGACTTTTTTTTTTTAAGTTTTGGCTGAATTAATAAATGTGTTTATATTTGGGTTGTTTTTTTAATCAGAAATTTTTCAAAATGTATGATTGGCCATAGTTTTTGAGGAGAGTGGATGTGGCAGTGATCCCCTTTTTCTTTTATGGGAACTATTTGATACAATAATGAAACTAAGCATAACCTTCTGGAAGGCCACTCCTCTGGAATGTAGACTCTGAACAAGATAGTGGTGGCACTATTTAAGCTTTTAAAAAATTGCTGTGGTTTTAAAACTAGTTTTATTTTATTGAGCGGAAGTTCACATAGCATTAATCATTTAAAGTGAGTAAGTTAGTAGCATTTAGCAACTACCACTTCTATCTAGTTTCAAAACACTGTCGTCATTCCAAAATAAAACCCTTTGCAAAATAGTACCCATTAAGCAATTACTCCCTATTCTTCCCTTCCTTTAGTCTCTGACATCCACCAGTCTCCTTTCTGTCTCTGTGTATTTACCTATTCTGCGTGTTTTATATAAATGGAATTATGTATTATGTGACTTTTTATTTTTTTTGAGTTTGGCTTTCACTTAACCATAATGTTGTCAAGGTTTATCCACTGTAACATTTATCAGAATGTTATTCCTCTTTATGACTGAAAACTAATCCATTTGTGTACATGCCACATTTTGTTTCTCTGCTCATGCACTGATGGACATTTGAGTTATTTCTCCTGTTTGGTTATTATGAGTAACGCTGCCATGAACATTTGTGTCTGAGTTAGAGCACCTGTTCAGTTCTTTGGGGTGTGGTGTATACCTGGGAGCGGAATTGCTAGATCAGATGGTAATTTCATGTTTAACTTTTGGAGGAACCACCTGTTTTCTGCAGTGCCTAAACTGTTTTACATTCCTACCAGCAGTGCGTGAAGATTCCAGCTTCTCTGCATCCTTGTCAGTACTTGTTATTTTAAAAATTATAACCATTCTAGCAGGTGTAAAGTGGTATCTCATGATGGGTTTACTTTGTACTTCTGTGGTGACTAACGGTGTTGATCACATCTTTTCATGTGCTTGTTGGCTCTTTGTATATCTTCTTTGGAGAAATGCTGTTGATCATTTTTTCCTTGAGTTGTAAGAGTTGCTTATATATTTTGGATTCCAGACCCTTACCAGATAATTTCCAAGAATTCTCTCCCATCCTGCAGATCATCTTTTCACATTCTTGGTAACGGCCTTCGGTGCCCAGAAGATTGTGATTTTGGTGTAGTCTGACCTATCCGTTGTTTGTTTGGTTTCTCAGGTTTTGTTTTCATGTCTTAAGAATTCGGCCTGTCTTAGCAAATCCAGGATCACTAAGCTTTGCCCCTGGTTATAGGTTTAGCTCTTAGGTTTAGGTTGCTGGTCCATTGGAGTTAAGTTTTGTATATGATGTGAAGTAGGAGTCCAGTGAAGACTCCTATTTAAAAACATACTTTCGTGAAACTCACATTGTACTTCCTTCCTTTTTCCATCCTCCCATCTTCCCATCCTCCCGTCGTACCTTTCTTATTTTGGCCATGCTGCAAGGCTTGCAGAATCTTAGTTACCTGACCAGGGATTGAACCTGAGTCCTAACTACTGGAAAACCAGGGAATTCCCTCACGTTGTACTTTTAACATCCCTTGATTAAACGTACATAACACACCAACCAAGAACTATTACAGATTTTCTTCTCTTTTTTTCTTTTTTTTTTTTTTGGCCGTTCCTTGTGGCTTTTGGGAATCTTAATTCCCCAACTAGGGATTGAACCTGCGCCCCCTGCAGTGGAAGTGCAGAGTCTTAACCACTGGACTGCCAGAGAAGTCCCAATTTTATATTATTTTAAGTTATTCCATGTTGTATTAATCAAAGCAGAGTTTATATACATTTAAAAAAATAATGCTTGTAAATTTAAGACAATATTTTCTCAGTCCATGGGCTGTATAGTGGTGACTATTTATGGATTCATGGATTTCCCTCTTATAGCTTGTGATCCCCTCTCAGTCTGCAGATCACAGATTTTGTAGAGGAGCATCAGAATCTTATCATGACAGCAAGAAAGGGATTAAAGATGAAGAAAAAGGTAGTTTCCAAGGGCTGATGGTTGCAGAGAGCTTAAATGGGAGAGAGGAAATGACTGGAGGAAAGTAACTGGCAGTCAGTCCCGGGCCCATGAGGGCCAGAGAGGAAGGAGTGAGTTCTTTCAGGCAACAAAGATGACAGCAGAGTAGAAATTAAGTGCTGGGGCATGGAAGGGTGGATAGGAAATATGGTTTGGAGTAGGGCCTGAGGCTCAGAAGACATCAGAAATTGATTGTTTAGGGAGCAGTTGAGGATTCCTTTAGTTCTGGAAATAATGCCAACCAACTCCATCTCCAAATGAGGAGTAAAGCTAACTTTGTTTAACATCTGTCCTAGAGAGAGTTAAGGAAAAGGAACTAGGGAAGTTCTAGATTTTATTTTAACCATGATTGGAATTCTGGTTAAGCTTGAATTAGTAACCTATGTTCTATATCAGTATTTTGTGTTTGGTTTCTTTTCACATCTTTTTTAAAAATTAATTTTATTGAAGTATAGTTGATTGACAGTGTTGTGTTAGTTTCTGCTGTACAGCAGAGTGACTCAGTTATACACATGTATATTCTTTTCCATTATGGTTTATCACAAAATATTGAATATAGTTTCCTACACTATACAGTAGGACCTTGTTGTTTATCCACCCTATATATATAGTTTGCGTTTGTTAATCCCAAACTCCTAACCCTTCCCTTCAACACCAGTGACCCCTCTACCCCCCCCACAACCACAAGTCTATTTTCTGTGTCTGTGAGTCTGTTTCTGATAGGTTCATTTTTGTCATATTTTGGATTCCACATACAGGTGATATCATATGGTATTTGTCTTCCTTTTTCTGACTTACTTCACTTAGTATGATAATCTTTGGGTCCATCCATGTCACACAAATGACATTATTTCATTCTTTTTTTAGGACTGGATAATATTCCGCTGTATACATGTATATGTATACACACATGCACACACACCCTACATCATCTTTATCCATTCATCTGTTGATGGACATTTAGGTTGTTTCCATGTCTTGGCTAATGTAAATAATGCTGCTGTGCACATAGGGGTGCATGTATCTTTCCGAAGTATAGTTTTGTCTGAGTATATGCCCAAGAGTGGAATTGCTGGATTATAATATGGCAGTGCTACTTTTAGTTTTTTAAGGAGCCTTCATACTGTTTTCCCTAGTGGCTGCCCTAATTTACATTCCCACCAATCATGTAGGAGAGTTCCCTTTTCTCCACAGCCTCTTCAGCGTTTATTTGTTTATTCTTCCGTCTTTTTGGTTGCGCTTGGTCTTTGTTGCTGCATGCAGTCCTTCTCTAGTTGCAGAGTGCGGGGGCTGCTCTCCAGTCGTGTGTGCAGACATCTCATTGCAGTGACGTCTCATTGCAGGACACGTGCTCTGGAGTGCAAGGGCTTCGATAGTTGTGGCTGCATGGGCTTAGTTGCTTCTTGGCATGTGGGATCTTCCCGATCAGGGATCATACCCCGGTCTCTCTACTGAGCCAGCAAGGAAGCCCTATTTGTAGACTTTTTAGTGATGGCCATTAAGTGTCATTTCTTGATAAAAAGTTTCCTAGTAAAAGAATTCCAATTTTACCTCAGCTGAAAGCATGACAACAAGAAATCTTCCTAGTCCTCACGTTGGTGAGAGAATTAGGTTCTCAGCGCACTCTTGGAGCTTAGGGTTATGTGTAGTATCGGCCTGTGGCCATCAGATGGAGCGGGAACTGGGAAACACAGGTGAGGACCGTGGAGGGCAAGTTGGGACTGTGGGGCCAGGGCCAGCTCTTCACAGTGCCCACAAGCTCATCAGTGCATCAGTGACAGTCTCTGTTTTGTTTTGCTTTGCTTTGAGTGTTTTTGTCAGTTGCATGTTCAACGGGCTAAAGAAAAAGGAACGAAGGAAAGGATCAACAGGACAAGTGACCGAGAATCTGAGGGGAACACCTAATGGCCACTGGTTCAGATGCCCTTCTGCTGTTACTAGACAGATTGTCTGCCTTTTCAAACAGAAATGGAATCTACCTTACAAGTGATTTGGAGAGGTATCAACAAAGAATTGGTCCTAGGTACTTTTTTTGGTGTGGCGTTTAAACTCTGAATTTGTGTGACCGTGGCTTTTTGAGTTTTTAATGGCCCATGTGACCTCTGACTTTCAGGTGCTACTTGTGAGCAGCAGCCGCCATCCAGACCGGTGGATCGTCCCTGGAGGGGGCATGGAGCCCGAGGAGGAGCCGTGCGTGGCCGCAGTCCGTGAAGTCTGTGAGGAGGTACTTGCTGAGAACGGGTGTGGCTGCACCCTGCGTCCATCACGGCCCTGTAGTTCTTTACCTTATGACCGCTCACTGCATGAGCAGACGCAGGGGCACAGAGAGAAGGCGCTTAGCACTCACCACGTGCCTCCTTGATCAGAGAGGTGATGAGGTTGTGACATGGTGGTATTTACCAGACTCTCTGCAAGGGGTGATCATAGTAGTGACTGTGTATAATTATACCAGACAGTTCTTTCTGATTGCCCTTGGATCTCTGCCTGCTCTACCTCTGTTACCTGTGGCAGAAGATTGAGAATCAGATAGTTCATCAGCTCTAAGAAATAAGAGAAGTAGGCAGTATTGATACAAGCAACTTATTCTCGTTAACCTTTGCTTGAGGCGAAGGTAGCATTTGTTCTCCTTTGCTCCCTGGGTCCTGGCAGTAGAGCAGTGGCTAAAGCAGAAGTTCAGTTTGCCGAAGCTGTTAGAGGTGCAGCTTAAGAGACAATAGTATCTTGTTTTTTATTTGGTCACATGATACTCACCATATATGTATTGAGTTCTTGGGCCATGCCCAGTGTATCTTACTGGATACTCGAGAACTAACAGTCAGGAGTCAGATCTTCGTGCTCTTACTTCAAGGGCTTACAGTTTTGTTGGCGAAACTGAGAAACAAATTGCAGTTCAAAACCAGGAGGAAGGAACTAATGTTTCTCCATAGCCTCTTGTGGCGAAACCACACTCTGCCCTGCTTATGTTATCTTGTCTAGGAGTCCTGACTCAGTAATGTAAGTTTTACCAGCCCTATTTACTTGCCTTGGCCACACAGTGCTTTTTATAGGTCCATTTCCTTGTTCCAGAAGGGACTTAAGACTGATTCTAAGAACATATAAAATAGAGCTTAGAAAAGGTCTGAGTTCTGCATATCTTTTGGGTCCAGCCATTGCTGAAGTCTTCTTAGACTGATTTCACTTTATAATACCCAAGGAATTCTTTCCTTGCTCTGAAGTCCTGCAGAGTTATGTTGGCTCGTGACACTATTATTTTATCACATATCTGAGTGTGTATAACTATATTGTAACCTCTGAGGACTAAGATTATGTTTCCTATTTTAAATCTTCTTGTGCCTAGTACACAGCTGGGTGAATCAAAAGTAATTAATACAAGTTTCTATAACAAATGGAACATAAAACTCCTGAAGAAATACCCCAGTTGGAAATTACCAGAGTTCTTTCTGGAGGATCTCAAAGGTTTGACTATTCAAATAGGTGTGGTAGGGCCAGCTGGTGGACCTAATCTATGTAATTTTGATTTCAGTCCAGTTGGCTCCCATGGGTGCCGAGGCACCCAAGGCAAGAGTGACGTCTGATAGAGTTACTGCAGCTCTGTAGGCTCGCAGGTTGCTGGAAAACCTGAAGTAGACTGATGGCTCCAGAACAGAGAGGGAGGGGAAAATTCCAAGACCTTGGGCAAACCTTGCTACTTGGTTTTAGAAGTTGTGGGGAGACAAGTTGACAGCTTTAGCTCTGTAGAACACATTTGGATTTGGCATCTTTCTCAGGAAAGCTTGTATCAGTTGCTACTATGGTTGTTTTGTTTTTGAGTACCACGGTTGAAATGTCCCTCCATTATACAAGTGCAACTAAGGTGCAGAAAACTAGATGATTGCAAAAGGAGATGCAGTGAGGGAGTTGGAAAGGCTATGCAGTTACTCTCTTGTTTCCTGGAAATTGCATACCAGCCTTCAGCAGGTAAGGGAGGGAGAGAGTGGAGAATAAAGTGGAGTTGGGACACTAGAAGGTAAACAATGTAGCACAGAGAATTAAACTATACTTTTCATATGTTCATCACTTACCTACCTCCTGTCTTGAAGGGAATCCCAAGCTCGAAATTAAACTGTGCCTGCCATTCTCAGCCCTGAAGAATCCTGCTTGACTTTGAGCACATTTTCCCCCTCCAGGCAAAAAGAGTCATACCATACTCTGTTCTTTACTCCAGGTAAAGAATAAGTGTGTTAGTCACTCAGTCGAGTCTGACACTTTGTGACACGATGGACTGTAGCCCGCCAGGCTCCTCTGTCCGTGGAATTCTCCAGGCAAGAACACTGGAGTGGGTAACTATTCCCTTCTCCAGGGGACCTTCCTGATTCAGCGACTGAACCTGGGTCTCCTGCATTGCAGGCAAATTCTTTACCATCTGAGCCACCAGGGAAGCCCATAAATAAAGTACCAAATAAATCAAATATTCGTACAAACAATATAAATTAGAGAAATGTGTCATTACAGAGACAAACATTTCAGTGGCTTACATCAAAATAAAATGGAGAAGCCAACTTTTCCAATTCTGTCTGCTAACAGAGAATAAAACTTGGAATCCGTGAGGATGTAGGTAGATGTTTTTGATTGTTCTTGAAGGGTAGTTTTGTAAGCAAAAATCACTATTCAGGGATTTATTTAGTTTTCAAAATGTCATGACTCTGTAAAAGCAAACTTTTGAAAACTTAATTCTTTCCTAATGCTTATAAATCTGATTGCTGTATTATAAGCATAGTAGATTTTATTAGTCATTTTTAAAGGGCCTTTGGATAATACCTAGGCCAGTTCATTGAAGATTTTCAGATGTTTCAGGCTGCATTTATAAATTTAATTAACTGGATTGCTTTTTAAAGAACTTCAGTTGTCTGACTTTAAAAAAGTGAAAACCTTCTGAGGCTCCTCATCAGTAAAGCTGATGTCACGCGTTAGACTCACAGCTGAGATGAGTCTGGAATAATGCCACAGTGAGGAGGTCCCCAACCTCTGGGACATACATGATGCTGACGATCTGAGGTGGAGCTGATGTAATGATGATAGAAATGAAGTGTATGATAAGTGTAATATTCTTAAATCATCCCAACCCACACACCCCCCACCGCATCCCCCTCAATTCCCCTACTCCTGGTTTGTGGAAAAATTGTCTTCCATGAAATCAGTCCCTGATGCCAAAAAGGTTGGGGACCACTGCCATAGTCTACATAAATTTACTAAGATTTTCAACTTAAAATTACCACTCAGAAATAAGGTATTCAATTATACTTTCAAAATTGAGGTTAGAAATAAGCCAAATTATTTTAAACATTATATTTTAGACATTATAAAATCATAAAAATATGTCTGGCCTCCTTCACCTTTCCTGTTAAATGAGGCCAGGACTCGTTTTACAGTGTTCTGGAAGGAAAAGCTGGTCCAGTTACTACAGCTCAGTCAAGACTCACTTCCCTGGACTCCCTGGTGGTTCAGTGGTTAAGACACTGCAGGGGACATGGGTTTGATCCCTGGTCAGGAAACTAGGATTCCACGTGCCACTCAGTGTGGATCAAAAAAAAGGACTGTAATTAAACAAAGGTGAATGGTCATCATGCAGTCCACCTGGGTGGTGGTGGGTGTTGAGGGAGCCGTCTGAAGTATCCGGCACACCAGGCTAATTTTGTGCTTCACCCTGAAGGTCTCTTCCTCTATGCAGTCTTTGTGATTCCTTCTTGTTCTCCCTGTGTTTCCATTGCAGTGTATTTCTAGCATCTTTTTTTTTTTTTTGGCCTCACCATGCAGCATCTGGGATCTTAGTTCCCTGACCAGGGATCTAACCTGTGCCCCTGCATTGGAAGACAGAGTCCTAACCGCTGGACCACTGGGGAAGACCCTATCCAGCATCATCTTTATCATGTTTTAGTCATATCCCTATCTACACGTCCCTCGGTTAATTGAGGGAAAGAATAGAACAGTATTATAGCCGCTGCCCAGTCAGACTGTGCAGAGCTGGAAACTTAAGTCATGCTGCCCAGACAGGCTTTCTCTCAGCGGCTGGATGGACGGTGGGGACGCTGTGCAGCTCTCGAGCCTGCTCACCATCCCTCTCTTCCCTGTGGAGGCACTGCCTTTCTAAGCTCTTCTCAGCCTTGGCGTCCGCTTACCACTTTTTGTTTGGTGCTTTTCCTCCCTTGTGTATCACTAACCTATCTGTTGACTCACTCTGTGTATCTCACACTAGCTTTCCTGAGAAGAGGACCTAATTGGTTACAGTCTTCAGGCACAGTTGCCATGTCACATCCATTTCTAGCCGTTTGAAGATGTCTGATTTCTTATTCCTCTGACTGAGCTCAGAATGGCAAGGTCACGTGCTTTAAAAGCATGGCAACCTGTGCTTAAGTACTGCCTGCAGCAACTGTACCAGTGGTTCTGTGTGTGTAATAAAAATACATTTATTAACACAGGGAAATATTTGCAGCAAATTCCCTAGTGATTAGGTTATGAATCAGTGTTTATGATAGAAAACCATTTAGTGAAGAATAAATATGTGTCTACTTGTATAGAAAGAACAATAACAGTGCAGGTGCCAAGCTCTGTTGAAGTGTTTTGCATTTGTCGCCTCATTTCTTCACCATACCTGATGAGGTAGTAGCTATTATCATCTACATTTTATAGGTGAGAAAAAAGTGAGATTGAGTAATTTGTGCAAACTAACTGTGCCCAGCTAGATGTGCTCAAGGTGAAATTTGAATCCAGAACATCAGGTCTTAGCACCCATACTCTTAATTCCTTGAAAGAATGTCCACTAGATGTTCACAGTGGTTATCATTGGGTTAGCTCTTAGATTATCAAGTTTTCTGCATTAAACATATATTTGTTCCTAGAAAACTTTTCTGAATAAATGTGAATGTAATGAGGTTATTAGGTCAGTCTTAGGTATGGTAAAACTCAACCTGCTCTGAAACTTGGTTCAACCCAGCCTAAAATTTTTAGCATATTGCCTGAATCTCAGAAACAGATAAATCTGTAGCACTTGAATCATTACCAAACACCACGTTTAAAGGACTAAACTCTTCCCTTTTGCAAACTTGCCTTCATTTTTCAGTTGTTTCTAAAGTCCTGCTAGAGTGATCCCTCAAAGGGTTGGAAGGACGAGGCTTTCTCCCAGGGCTGGCCACGGGCCTTGGTCACAGTGCATCTGTAGCAGAGGCTTGTATGAGCCGGCCATGTGATGCTCTCTCTGGAATAAAAAAGAAAAGCAGTTCTTTGTGTGGTTTTCAGAGCTATTCTTTCTTGTTAATTCAATGGGAAAGGTAAAACTGCTGGCTGACAGGAAAGAAAGAGGAGCTGGATCTGAAACTGTTCTGTCTTCTGTGCAGCTGTTAAATTTCCATCTCTTTCACCCATTGTCACCTCAGCCAAACCAAGAGTGTTATCACAAAGATATGGAACGTCTGAAAACAGAAATGGAAAAATTATGTGTATAGCTGCAGCTGTACTCTCTTCAAGGGTGACAAAGATGGGTACCTTCTGCCTTTAAAGAAATGTAGCCCATAATAATGGAGAATGTGGTCAAATGCCAGTTCCTTCTGTCTGCTGCCTCATGTTTGGGCAAGGCCCATAGCCATCTCCATTTCTAGCATATAATCTATAAAGTTTCTGTAGGTAGCCTGATAATTAACCTTTGGCACAGGCCTAGCTTAAAAAAAAGAACTAGTTCTCCAGCTCCCTTACCTGTGTCCTCACGTCACACTTCTCTTCTGTCCCTTCAGGCTCTGGCCATCTGTTGCTTTGCCACATAAACTCACCGTCTTGGAAAACATCTAGGGTCAGCGATGTCCCTTTAAACTTTCTTGTACCTTGCTGCCCTTCTTCAGGCGCCTGTTTTTGTCTGTGCTGCATGGGCAGCTTGTGACAGCTTAGTTCCCCAGCCAGGGATTGAACCCGTACCTCCTGCATTGAATGTCCAGGTTTAACCCCTGGATCGCCAGGATAGAATTCCCTCAGATTTTTGATACATTGTCTTATGTAAACATTTCACAGCGTGTTTGATTTAATTCACCTTCATTTAAGATAATTTTTTGAACATCTAGATACCTTAATATGGTATCAAGGATCATGGTTGCAAAGCTGTTTCTTGATTATCTCAGCCTTACTTAAGTCAACCCATCAAGAATTTATCGTAATCCTTCTTCATCTTGTTTCAGTTTCAGATAAGAACATGGGAAATGAAATAGTGAACTTTATTTTAAAAATCTATGTCTTTTTATCCTAATTCCTGTATTGTGTGTTCCCTGTCCTTACAAAAAAAAAAAATTGTGTGTTCTTAATATATGTAACATAACAACCAGAAGGCTCCCTGTGGTATCTCAGAACTGTTCGATCGAGAAGCAGTGTTTCATATCTCTTGTTATATACGAGTAGAACATTTGAAAAGCCTGTGACTGCTAGGGAATAATTTGAAACACTCTTTTTTCAACTTTTATTAGCTCATAGTGTTTGACTCTGTGGCATGGAGAGAGAAGTGGAGGCTCTTTATGACTGTGCTGTGTTTTCATCGTTACTTTTTGGCCCCAGTCTAAACAGTTGTGAATGGAAAGTGAGCATATGGCATCACAGAATCTATTAGGGAAATAACATTAATTTTTTAAAAAATGTCAGAACTTTAACTATAAAATATATATCATAACATAATTAAGAATATTTTCCATCATTTCAGCATGGTAAGTAAAACAGGGTAAAGGGATCTCTGGCTCATAAGCCTGTAAGGAAGCAGACAGGTGGTTGACAGTGGGTATAGCTGATAAAGTGGGGAGAGCCTACCCTAGGCCAGAGGCGGCTTCTCTCAGGCCCAGCCAGTAGTTTTCATGTGGCGATTAAGACCCAGTGTGACTCTGCTGTTTTAAAAGAAGCGTGAAAACTGGATTCTTATGTGAGAGCTCCTGATCTTTCAGTGTAGACAACTAATTTTTAAAATTTGCTTTTAAAATGTTAATCAAATAATACATGTAAAGTAGATTAAAACAACAGTAGTAGTACTAAAAGGCTCATAATGGAAAACAACCAGAAGACATGGTCTTAATTAGGTGTATGATCTGTGTTACAGATTTTTACTTTATTTTGAACTGTAAACTGGTAAGCCTCCAGACTTTTGGAAGAATATAGCTTTATTTTTTAGTCTCCTACATGATGAATGACCTGGAGAAGGAAATGGCAACCCACTCCAGTAATCTTACCTGGAAAATCCATGAACAGAGGAGCCTGGCAGGCTACAGTCCATGGGGTCGCCAAAGAGTCAGACACGACTGAGTGACTCAACAACAGGAACAACAACATGATGAATGAAGGCAAATAAAGGTTTTTAACCTTGGGAATATTGCATTGTTTAATAGAAGTGTCAACACGAGAAACTATATCCAGATGCAAGTTACTGTAAATCTCTAGAGTGATCTTAAACCAACCCTGTTTATTTGTTGAAAACCAGGCTTTATTTAGACAGCATTTTCTGAATTTCTATTACTTAATTTTTAAGGAACTTAAAATCACATGAATATAAATTATTAATAATAATGTTCTGTGTGCTATGCTTAGTTGCTCAGTAGTGTCCGACTCTTTGCAACCCGATGGACTGTAGCCTACCAGGCTCCTCTCTCCATGAGATTCTCCAGGCAAGAACACTGGAATGGGTTGCCATGCCCTCCTCCAGGAGATCTTCCCAACCCAAGGATCAAACCCAGGTCTCCCACATTGCAAGCAGATTCTTTACCATCTGAGCCACCAGGGAAGCCTAAGAATACTGGAGTGGGTAACCTGTCTCTTCTCCAGGGGAACTTCCCAATATTGTCCTTGTATAGCTATGTGCTATGTACACTAAGTCACCTCAGTCGTGTCTGACTCTTTGTGACCCTATAGACTGTAGCCCACCAGGCTCCTCTGTCCATGGGATTCTCCAGGCAAGAATACTGGAGTGGGTTGCCATGCCCTTCTCCAGGGTATGGTTATGTATACTTGTAGATTTATCTTTTAAAATGATTTAAGGGAATTCCCTGGCAGTCCAGTGGTTCAGATTCCACAATTCCACTCCAGGAGGCCCAGGTTCAATCCCTGGGCTGGGAGCTAGGGTCCCACAAGCCATGTGGCCAAAAATAAATAAATAGATTAAAAAATAGGCAAAAGATCTTTCTATATATTTGAAATTTTTCAAAATAAAAACTTGGGAAGAAAGTAGACATATGTATCATTTGCCAGCTATACGCAGAAGCTTCAGGAGGAAACCATGAAGTACAACAATATGATGGACGTCACTTTCCCCAAGAAAATATATGTTTTTAAAAGTACTACCATGTCTTTGTTTTTACTTTGTAAGAAAGTAGTTATTTTTTAGCTTCTTTGGTCAAAGCATTATAAAATGTAAGAATTATGTCTATTAATGCATTGCATATAATTATCTTATTCGTATAATTTATTATTCTCCAAGAATTTAGTGGGAAATGTGGTTCAGTGATAAAATATTTCAGGGAAGCCTTTGTTCACCTCCATGTGCATATGTGTTTGTGTGTGGGAGAATATTTATTCTGCCCTCCTAGAAAATCATACACATAAAAATACAGTCAAAGAAGTTAAGAGCTTTTCCTTAGAAAACATCATTTAGAATATATAAAACGAAGAGAGAAAACATACCATGTCTTAGATGGAAGCTGGGTGAGGCCATTTTATGTTAGAGGGCAGATTGAATCCCGCAGATCTCTGGCAAAGGCCCTCAAGTAAATCCGTATTGAATCTCCTGTTTCTGGCAGCTGAGAACTTAGAAAGGGCCTTTCCTCTCAGTTACAGTTCAGGGATGAAAGGACCTTGGCATAGACACCGCCTCCACTGAAGGGCTTGGCTGAGGCAGCAGTGATAATCCCTCTGCTCAGTTTTTGCTCTGTGCTCACATGACCAGGAGTCAGATTCAGCTCTGGCCCCACAGCAAGGAGGGCCTCTCTCTCCTTTCAGAGGAGGGCGCCTCTCTGCTCCCAGGCAGCTAAGAAATGGTAAATGGCTACTCCTAGGTTACTTCCATGATGATTTCTGGAGTCAGCCTTAAAATGGTTGAGAATTTTTAGTGACTGTCAGTTTGGCGTTTGTAAAGCTGTTTAATAGATGCTCTTGACTTTATGAAAATTGATACAAATGTTATTACATTTTTTTGTTAGTGACTGTGTTAGTTTAAATACACAGATGCTTTTGACTAGGAGTTTCCATTAGAATGATTTGTAGACATTTTAATCTTAAGAATAGAAACAGTATAATCTGAACCGGACTCTTGTTAAAGGGGCTTTTAAGTGCACGCTCTAGCATTCTGTGGTGCTATTAGTGCAGCCAGTTTCCTTGATTTAGTAATTGAGCTTGTGACCACTTCATCTTCCCATTTTTCTAATTCTAAAAGTAATACATGTTCCTAGCAGAATGAAAAACCTGTGTACAAAAATGACAGTATGTGACTTTAGTTCCATGACTGACTTTTTTTTTCTCCAACTGTTTAATTGTGAAATTTTACAAACAGGTAAGTATAAGTTTAAAATAGTGCAACATTGTGTCCCTTCTTCTAGATATAATATCTGTTGACTTGTTGCGTACTTGCCTTATCTCTCTGTGTTTATATCCATATTCTTTTTTTGACTATGCCATTTGAAAATAAGTTGTAGCTGTCATGGCACATTACCTCAAAATTCTGTTCTTTATTTAGCATGCATCTCTTTAAGGCCAGTCCCTTACATTACTACATACCATCGTTGCACCTGAGAATTCGTAATAACTCCATAATGTCATCTAATATTTACTCCATAGTCGAATGTCCCCAGTTATCATGAAATGTCTATTATACCTGTTTGTTTTCTCACACATTGCAGTTGGTGGTATGCCTTTTCAGGCCCTATGCCATGATAGGGATATATTTATATCAAAAATAGAACCATACACTAAGCCTTTCCACATCCTATTCACCGTAATGGCGACTTTTTAGCAGTCTAGGAACATTGTCAAGTAGAATGTCTCACTTTCTGGAATTTTGTTTGACCGTGTCTTTTATGTGTCTTTTAATTTATTTCCTTTTCTTCTTTATTTCCAGCAACTTAGTCTAGAGTAGTGTTATCTGGTAAAATTTTCTGAAGTGATCCATATCTGCAGTGTTCAGTGTGGTAGCCACTAGCCATATATGCCTATGTAAACCAATAAAAATTAAAATTCAGTTCCTTAATCACACGCACATTTCAAGTTCAATAGCTACATGTGGATCTTGGCCACCACGTTGAATAGCACACATCTAGAGGCTTGGTGAAATTGAGAACCATTTTTGACAAGTTGCCACGTAGGTGATGTCATGTGCTTCCTAATACTTACGTCAGGAGGCACATCATATCAGGCTGCCTTGCCATTAATGATAAAATGTTTGATCAGGTAATAATGGACAATTGTAGAAGTAGATGTCTCCTTATGCAGCAAAATTGATAAGTAATCTGTTGAACAATTCTTCCAGGCTATGTGAATGTCCTCTGTCTCCCAACAGCCCAACAGTGTCTCAGCTGATAGTTTTAGCATCTACTGCTGGACCTTACCAAATCAGGTATTACAGCAGAGACTGAAGAACAGTGGTTTTCTAATTCTTTTTTTCCTAAGATGAAATTCTTTAAAGGAAAGTTCTCTTCTTCCTCCCTCCCCCCTTTATCCTTATTTTAAATAACCCCACTGAAATAATGGATTTTCTTATTTTTTTTCCATTATATTATAAGCAGTTACTGTCTTTATTCTCTTTGCGGTAATTATCCCAGATTTGACCGGTGTGTACCCTTTCAGGTGGCCTCCTGTGTACTTTTGACATGGCCCTTTCATTTTTTGAGTACTTCTTGCCCTGTAGTGCAATAAGGTATTCCAGGCTCACCTTTTTGTTGTTGTTGTTAGTTGTTGTTTGGGGGACTTTTAAATTCTCTTTTGTTTTTATCCTTTCAGGCTCACCTTGAATTTTCCTGTCCCAGACTGCTCAGCCATTTCTCCAGAGAATTCCCTTTTAGTGGAGAATGCTCTTTAGAAGCCAAGGTTACAGTGCTGGATGTGTTCACTGCTACTAGGGTGTCATTGCTGCCAGGCTCTTCAGTAGACAGTAATAAAAAAACATATTTAAAAAGAGTCATAATTTCCATTTCAGATTTAACAACTTTTTCTTAACTTCTTTTATATTTGTGTGTCTTTTCCCTTAAGATACTATTTTTTAACAGCATTCTGATAACATTGTTATCAGTTTCTAATAATATTATTTACTTTATCATATTATAAATAATGTGACTATTAGTTGCATTATTGATATTATCAGGAGAAGCTTTATAGAGACTGAGAATGTATTCTAAGCTGTTTAATGTGAACCTTCTGGTTTCAGGAAGAGTACTGGTATGGGTAAAATAGAATAGCTCTTGGTACAATTTGGATTATTTAGGAATTGACTCTGTGTTGATTTGATTTGGTGGTAAATGAATGACAAGACTGTATTAAAGAGGAAGTAATTAGCACCAGCAAGAGAGTGTTACTTATTTTTTCTTTGTAAACCTAGATTATAGTTTGATTTACAGTGTACCTAATGTACTTTTTCTTTACCCTGTTTTGGGAAACCACTTTCAGACATAGAAGTAGTAAAAAAGTTAAGAAACATAACCTAAGAACTGGGTAGGGAGGTTTTTGTGTTGCTTCTGTGTAATCTTTGGCCTGTAGGTGCCCTTTATTGTGTGGGTCAATGTAGGCATTATGTGGGTAGCCCCTTATATGGACAGGTAACCATTTTCTAACTCTCTTTGTACTTCTGCAAATGACAGCTTAAGTTAGAGTGGTTCTCAGCCTTGTCAGACTCAACACTTCCTTACTATAGTAGATGAGTATTTTCCTACGTGTGTGTGTGTGTGTGTGTGTGTGTATCTCCTCCATTAATGTTCACAGACTAGAAAGGAGTTGAATTCTAGGCTCAAATAGTTAAAATGAAATTTCCCACCCACGTAACTGTGTGGTAAGACTTTGAAAAGTCATGTAGGGCAGCTGTTGGGCAAGACCAGTCTTCCTATTCCAGGGTGTCTGGCTCTCCTGCTTTCTTCCTATTGGTGCCACGTGTGCTCTTCTATCGTTGTGACAAGCAAAGCCACCCTCATTCATCTCCATAGTGCCCCGGGGGCCATTATGCTCGTGGAGAAACTCTTATTTTGAATGGTCTGGAAGTCCTTTTGTCCCTGCCACCCCCGGATGCTAGTAACTTACTCATCCTTAACTGGTAACTGTTGGTCAAGCTCTCACTGTCGGTCCGGTTAGGTTTGGGACTGGTGTCCTGAACACCACCGATGGAGTAAAGGGAAAAAAAAAACTGTGACATAGCAGGATGGCAGAGGGCCTTGACAGCCTGGTAGAGAGGCATTCAGAGTTGAGGAGGTTATAGGACCTGGGTACCTTGGTGAGCATGGATTGCCGCTCAGTGACTTGTGAACTCCTGGAACAGAGAGGGGAAGATACTGTTGTTCTTCCCTGAGCTTTCCCACTTCTTAGTGGAGAGGAAATAGTGAGCGAGGGGAAAATGCGTCTTGCTGGTCGTCAAATAAATGCAAATTAAAATAAGCCAGAAAAAAAGAAAATAACCCAGTATTTTGATCTTATCAAGTTAGCCAAGATTTTTAAAATTTATTCTATCGATGATGATTAAGGAATAGGCAGTATGTTTTAAGAGCCTTAAAAATGTCTGTCTGTACTATTTGGAAACTATACACAAGTCATTCCAGCTGCTTTCCATTTCAGGACATGCCACAGATCTGACAGTGCATATGGTTCCCTCCAGCTGGAGAACCTGCCCTGTCCCCTTGCTACCTGGGCACATCTCTTTGAGTTTTCTCCTCAGCTACTGCATTTTGTGACTGCTTTCATGACTTCTACAAATATTTTTACCATCATCCCATTATAATATAAGTTTTAAGTGTATTTCCCCCATATATTCCCAATGTGGACATTTTGAAAAACAGAAAAATAAAAAGAACAAAATTTTAAATGTTCATATTCCCTGTTAGTAACATTTTGGTATATTTTCTGTCTATATATAGCCTATATTATAGCCATACTGTAGGCTTCTCAATGGTATCCTCAAATATCAGACACGACAGTGAACTGCTGCTGCTAAGTCACTTCAGTCGTGTCTGACTCTGTGCAACCCCATAGACAGCAGCCCACCATGCTCCCCCGTTCCTGGGATTCTCCAGGCAAGAACACTGGAGTGGGTTGCCATTTCCTTCTCCAATGCATGAAAGTGAAAAGTGAAAGTGAAGTTGCTCAGTCGTGTCCGACTCTTCGAGACCCCGTGAACTGCACCCTACCAGGCTCCTCCATCCATGGGATTTTCCAGGCAAGAGTACTGGAGTGGGGTGCCATTGCCTTCTCTGATGACAGTGAACTGGAAGGTTTAAAATATTTTTTTAATTAAAAAAAAAGTTTTCTAACTTTTCTCTTCACTGTCATTTTTGGTTATCCCAGCCCTTCTTCCTCTTCTCTTACTGCAGGCTTGGAAGCCTTGACCAAGTCTTACAGCTTTCTCTGCCTCTTGGTGAATATCTGATCCCAACATGTTGACTTCTAAGTATATGTAAAGAAATGCTTATTCACGGGCACAAAGGAGCGTGTGCTAAAGGTTCATTGTAGCCTTTTATATAATAGGAAAACTGGAAATAGTCTAAATGTCCATCAGTTGGAGAATGATTACATCAGTCATGGCAATTTGTATTATGTATTATCCAGCAGCAGTTTAAAGAAGATAAAGGAAATCTGTATATCCCAACTTGGAAAGTCCTCTGAGACGCTTAGTTAAATGAAATTTTAGTTACCTTAGGGTGGGGACTTCCCTGATGGTCCGGTGGTTGGGCCTTCATGCTTCCACTGCAGGGAGCATGGGTTTGATCCCTGGTCAGGAAGTCCTGCATGCTGCCTGGTGTGGGAAAAAAATAAGGTCACTGGAAAGGGGATGATCATATAAGAAAATAAATAACTGTTGGGGAAGGAAGTTGGACTGGAGGGAAGCCCCTGGAAATTTTCTTTGATCTAACTCTTGTTTCTTTCTTTCTTTTTTTTTTTTAATTTTAGTTTTTTACAACCCCAGAGTCTGGGGAGAAATGTGAAGAGATCAAGTAATTGTAAAAGTCAGTATTTGAAGTGCTTAATGGCATAGCCATGATCCCCTGAGGAATTCTAAGGGAATATATTTGGATTCAGAAAGATTAAAGTTAGAACTGCTAAAATTTTGTTCTGTAATTGTCTTCTCCTTGAGTCCAAGGAAATGAAAGCAAGCCATCTCTGGGGGGCAGATGGCAAGGCTTCAGTTACATTTTTTGTTTTTATTTTCACTTTCGATGCAAGCTTATTTTTAGCTTTGAAACGATCTTAGCATTCAAAGAAAATTTTTTTTAATTTAAATTAGAATAATGGTGAATGAAGATAACGTTATTGGGGCAAGGGATGGTTCACATGGAGATCACCAAGACCATTTATTGTTTCCAGATGACTCAGTTAATCCTTAAAGAAGTATGACTAGAAGTAATCCATGAAGAATCACTAAATGTGCTAATCTCCTTGAGAGTATTGCAACTGGGTAGATTGATGTGAACTCTTTTATTGGTGATGCTGACACAGTTGTGTATTTGGAAACTGTTACATTGCTGCTTCACAAAACCTAAAACAATAATCATGTTATCTCGTAGTTTCTGTGAGACATGAATTCAGACAAAGTGCAACAGAGATGACTTGTCCATGATGTCCAGCGCCTCAGCGGGAAGAGTCAAAGACTAGGAACAGAACGTTGTTGGGAAAAAAGCTTAAATAACTTTTTCTATTATGCTTCCAGGACTCCACTCTTTCTGGGCTTTCGTCCTCCATCTGAGTGTCTGCTGATCCTCCCTGAACATTGAATGTCCTGAAGTTCAGTTCTTCCTTTTTTTCTTTGTCTCTCATCTACTTCTTGTTGATCTTGTCCACTCTTCAACCATTTAAATACAGTAGGCGAGTGCTTGGGTTAGTGGTTGGGTAGGTTGGTGGGTGGATGAATGACCCATTTATCCCTAACCATTAAGCTTTCGTGGAAATGCCAAGTAGGCATCTGAAACTTCAGGTGTACGTGTGAGCCAGTTATATTCTCCATCTCAGTAAATGTCCACTTCATCTACTTCCAGTTGCTTAACTCAAAAGACAAAGAGTCATCCTTGATTTCTTTTTCTCACACTCAATCTTTAGTTCATTAGTCAATTCTGTTGGCCCTGCCTTCAAAATACATATATACAGAATCCAGCCACTTCTCGGCCATCTGTCTCTCTACCACCTCAGTTCCTCTGCTCCCCCCTGTACTCTTACCCCTGTAAGTGTATTTTCAGCACAGCATACAAAATGATTCTGTTTTAAAAACCTGGTCAGATGATGTCACTTGAAGGCCTTTTAAGCCGAAGCCTGAGAGTGGCCTGTGACCTGGCTCCTCTGGCACTTGACCTCCACTCCTCTCTCTTGGCCACTTGCTTGCTGTTCCTTCTGCCTAATCACGATATACACATGCACAGTCTTAGACAATGAATCAAGAGGAGAGAGATCCATCCTCCTGGTTTTTCCCTTCCCAATGGTTTAGATAGTAACTGCCTTTTATTGGTGAAGAAATGCCGTCATATTAGAAGATGGGAGAGTAACAGTTTCAAAATCAGCTATAATGTGTTTGTATTTCACCAGCAGGTCTATACATTTATATCTGTGCCAAATGAAATATTTTTCCCATCAGTTCACCTGCCATAATGCTCATTTAGACCTCTTCCATACTAAACAGTCCTGTCCTTTAGATGAAATGGCAGTTATTTATTTCATTTGGCTTGATTTTCTATTTTGGGGTTGAGGAGTGACTTGAGGGCCTAAGTGGACAGACTAGGATGCCACCTGAACAGCCTCTCTTATAACTCAAGAGCTAAAGGGCTTTGTGGCAGGCCCCAGAACAGATATGGTTTTGGTTTCAAAGTAAGTCATAAAATCACTGAAAAGGGCTGAGCTTTTGAAGTGGTTTTTTAGAATGGAGAGTAAGGCAGTTAAAGAAGGGAAGGGTATTATTTTCAACCAAGAGTTCCTCCATGACATACTTTCACTGAGATTTACGAGAGCTGAAAGAAAGATGATCAACTATTTATGGCTGTATGAACAGCAAAGTTCTGGGTGCGAAACTGAACAAGGACCTCGCTGAGAAGGTCTTTAGGTAGCAAGTGTGCCTGTCTGTGTAGGGACTGTGATGTTAAGTGGAATTTATTTTTATAGGGTTATAGAATCACATTGTTGAAAAGAACATCAAGAGGTTATCTGGTTTAAATACGCACTTTTGGTGAAACAGAGCTAAACCTTTACACCTTTCAGGCCTTCATTTTTTTTTAATGTGTTTTTGAAAGATACTAACTCTTGTAACTTTAATAGATACTGACTCTTGCACTTTATCTAAATTTACTTTTAATGCCGTCTAACAATGAATTAACTACCACAGACCTATTAGAATGGCTGAAATTTAAAAATGCATGTCATTTCAACAGTAGATTGAGAGTAAGAAATGCAGTTGTGGTTTCTTGCTGCTTTCAAATAAACTGTTCATCTTTGTTGAGTCAGTTAAATATATGTAGTTTTTAATGTTTCAGGAAGAGCAAGATCCCCTTTATAGTAATACTTGGTAACATGAAGGTGTTTTTTTTTGTCATTTCAGACTGAAATTGCCAGTTCTACCTTTAAAATAAAACCTAGATTACTGTTAAGAAAATTGAGATGTCAGGCAAAGGATCACTTAAAATTGCTAGACCAGCTTTTCTTAACCTTCTTCTTTTTAAAGCCAGTCCTCACCATTTTATTTCCCCCAAGATTCTCAGGTAGTTTAGAGGGCAGATTTATGTAAAATATCTCAGTTATTGTAAAACAAAAAATAAGATTCCATTTATCTTGCCTGCCCTCCAAAAGGTGTCCTAATTTATTCTTTCAGCAGCAGAGATGAGGAGGGCATTAGTATGGTTGGTGGGTGCATGGACTGTGGAGCCAAAGACACTTAAGCCCAAGTCACGGTGCTGCTGCTTAACTGCATGGCATTGGCAGACTGTTTATCATCTCTAAGATCAGATTTCTTTTCTGGAACATAGGAAGTATGATAATACTGCTTCATAGGTAGACATGTAAGTTAAGAACTCAAATACTAGGTTTTATTAGTATTACTGGAAAAGAGTGATTTGACCTGAGTCACACAGAAGACCATAACCTACCACTCAGAAGTGTTGGATTCCAAAGCCTATGCGCCTGCCAACCATATTAAAGCCCTATCTCTTTCCCTCCCTCTCCCGCTGCTCTCAATGGGAGGATGCTAGTGAGGTAATTGAACTATATGAGCATTTTAGGTTGCTTTAAATATATATTTAGGAAAGAAACTTGATTTATATTTTTGGCATCGGGTTTGTTGTCGCTTTTAAAAAATGCTCACCTGATTGAAAATATGCCGCCACCACCTTATGGAGTTTTCTATGTTTTTAGGGGTGTCAGATCAAAGTGGAAAGGGGGATGTTTTATTTTTCAAGTTTATTTATTACTTTTAAATTTTATATATTTATGGCTGTGCTGGATCTTCATTGCTGAACGTGAACTTTCATTGAGATGCTCAGGCTTCTTATTATGGGGTTCTTCTTGTGGAGCTTGGGCTCAGTAGTTTTGGCTTATGGGCTTAGTGGCCCCAAGGCATACGGAAACTTCCCAGACTAGGGATCAAACGTGTGTCCCCTGCATTAGGCAGATTCTTTTTTATTATTATTATTCATTAGGCAAATACTTAACCTCTGAACCATCAGGGAAGTCCCTCCACTATTTTATTACAAAGTATTGCACAGAAAGAATTTTATTGTAAAATCTATATTCCAGTCCCAAAGAAGGGCAGTGCCAAAGAATGCTCAAACTACTGCACAACTGCACTGTTGTTTTTTCATCTCACACACTAGTAAAGTGATGCTCAAATTTCTCCAAGCCAGGCTTCAGCAATACGTGAACCTTGAACTTCCAGATGTTCAAGCTGGTTTTAGAAAAGGCAGAGGAACCAGACATCAAATTGCCAACATCCGCTGGATCATCAGAAAAGCAAGAGAGTCCCAGAAAAACATTTATTTCTGTTTTATTGACTATGTCAAAGATCTGTCTAGTCAAGGCTATGGTTTTTCCAGTAGTCATGTATAGATGTGAGAGTTGGACTGTAAAGAAAGCTGAGCACTGAAGAATTGATGCTTTTGAACTGTGGTGTTGGAGAAGACTCTTAAGAGTCACTGGACTGCAAGGGCATCCAACCAGTCCATCCTAAAGGAGATCAGTCCTGAGTGTTCATTGGAAGGACTGATGTTCAAGCTAAAACTGCAGTACTTTGGCCACCTGATGTGAAGAACTGACTCGTTTGAAAAGACCCTAATGCTGGGGAAGATTGAAGGTAGGAAGAAAAGGGGACAACAGAGGATGAAATGGTTGGGTGGCGTCACCAACTCAATGGACATGAGTTTGGGTAAACTCAGGGAGTCGGTGATGGACAAGGAGGCCTAGTGTGCTGCAGTCCATGGGGTCACACAGAGTTGGACACGATTGAGTGACTGAACTGAACTGATATACTCACTACAAGATGCTACTTGGATGCAGTCTTAAAAATGACAGAATGATCTCTGTTCGTTTCCAAGGCAAACCATTCAATATCACAGTAATCCAAGTCTGTGCCCCGACCAGTAATGCTGAAGAAGCTGAACGGTTCTATGAAGACCTACAAGACCTTCTAGAACTAACACCCAAAAAAGATGTTCTCTTCATTATAGGGGACTGGAATGCAGAAGTAGGAAGTCAAGAGCTACCTGGGGTAATAGGCAAATCTGACCTTGGAGTACAAAACGAAGCAGATCAAAGGCTAACAGATTTTGCCAAGAGAACACACTGGTCATAGCAAGCAGTCTCTTCCAACAGCACAAGAGAAGACTCTACACGTGGCCATCACCAGATGGTCAATACCAAAATCAGACTGATTATATTCTTTGCAGCCAAAGATGGAAAAGTGCTATACAGTCAGCAAAAACAAGACTAGGAGCTGACTGTGGCTCATATCATGAATTCCTTATTGCCAAATTCAGACTTAAGTTGAAGAAAGTAGGGAAAACCACTAGACCATTCAGGTATAACCTAAATCAAATCCCTTAAATGATACAGTGTAAGTGACAAATAGATTCAAGGGATTAGAGCTGATAGACAGAGTGCCTGAAGAACTATGGACAGAGGTTTGTGACATTGTACAAGGAGGCAGTGATGAAGACCATCCCCAAGAAAAAGAAATGCAAAAAGGCAAAATGGTTGTCTGAGGAGGCCTAACAGATAGCTATGAAAAGAAGAGAAACTAAAGGCAAAGGAGAAAAGGAAAGATAAACCCATTTGAATGCAGAGTTCCAAAGAATAGCAAGGAGAAGTAAGAAAGCCTTCCTCAGTGATCAGTGTAAAGAAATAGAGGAAAACAATAGAATAGGAAAGACTAGAGATCTCTTCAAGAAAATTAGAGATACCAAGGGAACATTGCATGCAAAGATGGACACAATAAAGGACAGAAATGATACAGACCTAACAGAAGTAGAAGCTATTAAGAGCTGGCAAGAATACACAGGAGAACTATACAAAAAAGATCTTCATGACCCAGATAGCCACGATTGTGTGATCACTCACCTAGAGCCAGGCATCCTGGAATGTGAAGTCAAGTGGGCCTTAGGAAGCATCACTATGAACAAAGCTAGTGGAGGTGGTGGAATTCCAGCTGGGCTATTTCAAATCCAAAAAGATGATGCTATGAAAGTGCTGCACTCAATATGCCAGCAAATCTGGAAAACTCAGCAGTGGCCACAAGACTGGAAAAGGTCAGTTTTCATTCCAATCCCAAAGAAGGGCAGTGCCAAAGAATGCTCAAACTCCTGCACAATTGCACTGATTTCACACGCTAGCAAAGTAATGCTCAAAATTCTCCAGGCCAGACTTCAACAATACATGAACCATGAACTTCCAGATGTTCAAGCTGGATTTAGAAAAGGCAGAGGACACAGAGATCCAACTACCAACATCGAAAAAGCAATAGAGTTTCAGAAAAACATCTAGTTTGCTTTATTGACTAAGCTCAAGCCTTTGTGTGGATGACAACAAAACTGTGGAAAATTCTTTTAGAGATGGGAATACCAGACCACCTGACCTGCCTCTTGAGAAATCTGTATGCAGGTCAGGAAGCAACAGTTAGAACCAGACATGGAACAACAGACTGGTTCCAAATCAGAAAAGGAGTACATCAAGGCTGTATATTGTTCCTCTGCTTGTTTAACTTATATGCAGAGTACATCATGAGAAATGCCGGGTTGAATGAAGTACAAGCTGGAATCAAGATTGCCAGGAGAAATATCAGTAACCTCAGATACGCAAATGACACCACCCTTATGGCAGAAAGTGAAGAGGAACTAAAGAGCCTCTTGATGAAAGTGAAAGAGAAGAGTGAAAAAGTTGACTTAAAACTCAGCATTCAGAAAACTAAGATCATGGCATCTGGTCCCATCCCTTCATGGCAAGTAGATGGGGAAACAGTGTAAACAGTGGCTGACTTTATTTTGGGGGGCTCCAGAATCACTGCAGATGGTGACTGCAGCCATGAAATTAAAAGACGCTTGCTCCTTGAAGGAAAAGCTATGACCAACCTAGACAGCATATTGAAAAGCAGAGATGTGACTTTGCCAACACAGTGCCAACAAAAACCGTCGTCAAAGCTATAGTTTTCCCAGCAGTTATGTATGGATGTGAGAGTTGGACCATAAATAGAGCTAAGCACTGAAGAATTGATGCTTTTGAACTGTGGTGTTGGAAGATTCTTGAGAGCCCCTTGGACTGCAAGGAGATCCAACCAGTCCATCCTAGAGGAAATCAGTCCTGAATGTTCATTGGAAGGACTGATGTTGACGCTGAAACTCCAATACTTTGGCTACCTGATGCGAAGAACTGACTCATTGAAAAAGACCTGATGCTGGGAAAGATTGAAGGTGAGAGGAGAAGGGGACGCCAGAGGATGAGATGGCTGGGTGGCATCACCAACGGGATGAGTTTGAATAGGCTTCTGGAGTTGGTGATGGGCAAGGAAGCCTGGTGTGCTGCAGTCATGGGGTCACAAAGAGTTGGACACGATGGAGTGACTGAACTGACTGACTGACCAGTAGCACTGTACTGTGCTTGCTTTATCACATAACTTATCTCTGTTATTGAAACCTTAACAAATAACCAGTGTAAAACAGCAAAATGTCATTTATATTTCCATCACCTAAAGATAGCCTTTGTTAACATTTTAATAATTTTCATACATGCTTACACATCTATAAATATGTGTTTATCTTTTTAAAAATGATAGTGGAGTTTACCCATTTCATTAGCTCATATTGTGGACATTTTTTTGTGGTAATAGATACACATGTGAGTAATTACTAAAAGATGATATAATCATGTGAGGATTTAGTTTGATTCTAATTTTTCATTATTTTGGACTTTATTCCAGTACTTCCAATAAAATGTTGAAGTGGGATGGTGGGAGGGAGCATCCTTGCCTTGTTGCTGATCTTAGTGGGAAGACTTAGTTTCTCACCATTCATTTTGATATTAAGAGTAGATTTTTGTAGATGTTCTTTATCGTCAGGTTCATTTACTGAGAGGGTTTTTTTTTTTTACTGAGAGATTTTTTAGTCATAAATAGGTGAACTTTTCCACGTGGTTTTTCTGTGTCTGTTGATAAGATTATGTGATTTTTCTTCCTTTAGCCTGTTGATGTGGTGGACTACATTAATTGATTTTTATATGGAACAAGCCTTGCATACATGGTGTAAATCCCACTTGCTTGTGGTATGTACTTTTTTTAAACATACATTGTTAGATATCACTTTCTAATATTTAGAGGATTTTTATTACACCTGTGTTCATGAGAGATATTGAGAGATATTGCCTATAGTTTTCTTTTTTTTTGTAATGTCTTTGGTTTTGTTATTTGGGTAGTGATGGCTTCATAGAATGAGTTTGGAAGTATTTTCTCTGCTTCTCTATCTTCTGGAAGAGAATTGATAGGATTTCCTCCTTAAATGTTTGGTAGAATTCATCAGTGTATCCATCTGGGCCTGATGCTTTCTGTGTTGAAGGTTGTTAATTACTCAGTTTCTCTTATAGGCCTAGGTAGGTCGTGGGAGTTTTGGCAGATTGTGTCTTTCAAGGAACTGGTGTATTTCATGTAGGTTATTGAATTGTGGATATAGTATTTCTTGATTTATTCCTTTATTATCCTTTTGATGTCCATGGGATTTGTGGTGATGTCCTCAGTTTAATTTTTGATATTAGTAATTTGTCTTCTTTTTCCTTGGTTACCCCTGTTAGAAACTTGTTGATTGTATTGATCTTTCCAAAGAGTGAGCTTTTAGTTTTGTTTTTTTCTCCATTGATCTTCTGTTTTAAAATTCATTGATTTCTGCTCTAATTTTATTGCTTATTTTCTTTTGCTTTCTTTGGATTTTATTTGCTCTTCATTTTCTAGTTCCTAAAGTGAAAGCTTCCCTGGTGGCTCAGAGGGTAAAGCCTCTGCCCACAATTCGGGAGATGTGGGTTCGATCCCTGGGTCTGGAAGATCCCCAGGCAAAGGAAATGGCAACCCACTCCAGTATTCTTGCTTGGAGAATCCCATGGACGGAGGAGCCTGGTCGACTGTAGTGGCAAAGAGTCGGACACGACTGAGCGACTTCACTTTCTAGTTCCTAAAGTGAAAGCTTAGTTTATTGGTTTTAGATCTAATACACACATTCAGTGCTATAAAGTACGCTTTATGCACTACTCTTGTTGCATCCCACGAATTTTTATAAGTTGTGTGTTTATGTTCATTTAATTCAGAGTTTTTAAAAATTTCCTTGTGATTTCTTCTTTGACCTGTGTGTTACTTAGAATTGTATTGTTGAATCTGCAAGTATTTTGGATTTTCCAACAGTCTTTCCTGTTACTGATTTCTCATATAATCCTATTGTGATCTAAAAGCATACATTGTATAATTGACATACTTTTTAATTTGTTAAGATGTCAATTATGGCCCATAATGTTGTCTGTCTTGTTAATGTACTGTGTTAAATTTAGAAGAATGTATTCTGCAATTATTGGATTAAGTGGTCTGTAAGTATCGATTATATCTCGTTTCCCCTCTGCCTGCTGATCTCTGTCCATTTCTGGAAGATGAGTATTGAGGTCTCCCAACAGTAATAATGGATTCATCTACTTCTTGTAGTACTGTCAGTTTCTGCCTTGCATATTTTGATGCTTTGTTGTTAGATGCATGTACTTTAAGAATCGCTCTGTCCTCTTCTTGAAGAATTGGCCCCTTTATCATTACATAAATAATATTCCTTGCTCTGAAGACTGCTGTCCCCGAAATTAGTATAGCTACTTATATTTTCTTTTGATTTGTGTTAGCATAGTATATGGTCTTTCTTCATCTGTTTACTTTAAATCTGTATGTGTGTTTATATTTAAAGTGGGTTTCTTGGAGACAGCACACTGTTTTTTGGTCTGTCCTGATAGCCTGTTTTTTAATTGATATATTTAGGGCATTGATGTTTAAAGTGATTGTTGATATACTTGAATTAGCAGCTGCTATGTTTTATACTGTTTTCTATTTTTTGACCTTATTCTGTTTATATCTTTGTTGTCTACTCTTTTTCTGCCCTTTCTGGTTCCAATTGAGCACTTAATAAATTATTCCATTTTCTCTTCTTTCCTAACGTAACAGTTATGCTTCTTTCTTAGTGATTGCCCTAGAGCTTGCAGTATACCACTAATCCAAGTCCATTTTCCTTTCTTTCTTTTTGTAACTTGGCTTGCTAGGTTTGTTGTGGTGCGTGGAGCTCTGTTGCAGGCCATGGCCTCTAGAGCGCGTGGGCTCGGGAGCTGCAGCACACGGGCTCTCCAGTGGTGCCGCATGGGGGCTCTTAGTTCCCTGACCAGGGATCAAACCCCGTGTCCCCTGCACTGGAGGGCGGATTCTTGACCACTGGACCACCAGGGAAGTCCCCCAAGTCCAGTTTCCAATAGCAGTCTCCCACTGCTCGTGTTGGCGAGCGCCTTGTAAGAGGCCTCTTCCCCGCCCCTCTGTCGTCGCCGTCCCCGGCTCACTTAACCCCACTGCATGTGCATACACAGGTGAGTGCACTGTTGCTGTCACTGTGTGTAACAATCTGTTAACTCAATTGAGTCACAAAAATAAAGATGTTATTTTGCTTATTCTGTCTCTAATATTCTTCCTTTCTTTGTGTAGATCAGAGTTTCTGCTCTCTGTCATTTTCCTTCTTGCCAAAGAACTCCTCTTAACATTTCTTTCAAGGCAGGCCTATTGGCAACAAATTCAACTTTGGTTTGTTTGAGAAACCCTTTATTTTGCCTTCACTTTAAATAATACCATGGCTAGGTTGATGGTATTTTTCCCTTTCAACATGTTAAATATTTCACACCTCTCTTGTTGTTTGTGTGGTTTCTGAGAAGTTGAAATAATTCTTAATTTTGTTCCTCTATAGGTAAGCTGTTCCCATCCTCCTTTGGCTTCTTTTGAGACTTTTTCTCCTTGGATTTTCTACAGTTTGTATATAATATGCCCAGCTAAGTATAGCTTTTTGTATACTTGTTGCAGTTTTCTAGTTCTCTGGTTTTGTGTCTGACATTAATTTCGGTAAATTCTCAGTCCTTATTGCTTCAAACATTGCTTTTGTTCCTTTATCTTTCTTCTGGTGTTCCCATTATAAATGTTACATGCTTTATAGTTGTGCCACAGTTCTTGGATATTCTTTCTGTTCTGTGTGCTTTTTTCCCCAGTATTTTTTATCTTTGCATTTCAGTTTTGAAAGTTTCTATTGACATATACTCAAGTTCAAGGTTTCTTTTCTCAGCCATGTCTAGTCTGCTAATGAGCCCATCAGTAATATTCTTCCTTTTTATTGACAGTGTGTTTGATCTAGAGTGTTACTTTTTTATTCATTCTGATGATTTCTGCCTCTCTGCTTGCATTGTTTCTTACTTTTTCCATTAGAATCTTTAGCATATTAATCATGGTTTTTTCATGGCCTCATAATTTTAGCATCCCTGCCATATCTAAGTCTGCTTCTAATGCTTTTATGTGTCTTCAAAATGTTTTTTTCCGTTTAGTAAGAGTAATTTTTTGTTGAAAGCTGAGCATGATGACTGGAGACAAGGAACTGTAGTAACGGGCCTTCAGTAGTACATGTGAGATGTGCATTCTATAGGCCTGATTAGGCCTCCCTCAGTCTTTCAGTGAGCCTGTGTCCCCGGGCTGTGAACTTCACAAGTGCTTCTCAGTAGTTCCAGCTCCTTGCCCCCCACCCCCTCTTAAGACGAGAGAGGATGGATGAAGGAACTGGAATTAGTGTTTCACTTCTCCTGGGTTGGATAGACTCTGATAAAAGCCCAATAGGTTACATAAAATAGTTTTTCCGGAAGGCAGTCTTTGTTAAGAAGGACAGAATGTTATGGAGTTTTTAAAACTGGCTATTTTTCTCCTCTCCAGAAGCAGGAGGGATTTTTTTTCCAGTATTCACTATGAAAACTGAGTAGAGCTCCTGGAGTTAAAACCGCAAATTCGTGGTCGCCCCCCACCTCCTTCTCCCTCCCCCTCACCCACTGCTACCACCCCAGGAGATTTTAGGCTTGTCCTTGAACTTTCAGTGGTTCATCAGTTACAGTTCAGGCTTCTTCCACCATACCCCTCACACCCTTCCCTTGGTGGTTTCTGCTCTGGTAAGTTGAGATTCTCTGATCTGTCTGTCTCTCTGATTTGAGGGCAGTGACTTGCCCTGTGGCTTCACTTTTCTAATAAACCTAAGAAGAGTTTGTTCAGCTTTCTATTTGTTGTTATGACAGCATGGGACCTTCTAGGCTCCTTATATATGTTGGACCAGAAACTAGAAGTCTCCTTTACTTTTAAATAACACATTTGAACAGATACTTATGTTTCCAACCAAACAAAACAGTCTACTGAACACACACACACCCCAATCTAAAATGTATATCCTCTTACTGCCCAATTCTCATTTGTTTCAGTTTGTAACTTTATGTATAGATTATCATTATTGATAAGATATTGTTCTTAAAAATACAAAAAGTTATCATTTGTTACATTGATACAGTCATATCAACAATATTTACATTTAAGACCAGTAATTTTTATTGCTTTCGTTAACCACAGCAATATTTTCCCTTTTCTCTCCCCACCCCATCATAAATGTATTCTTTCTGGTGTCCTTTTTTCTTATGCATTATTGGTCAACTGATTACTTATTGGCCAATGACAGTGCTCCGGAACATGCTTTGAGACCTGGTTTCTTGTCTATCTTTGCCCTTGCAAAGACCAAGAGAGCAAACTTGGACTTTCAAAAAATGAAAGTATCATTTGTTACTATAACACCTACCAAATGTTTCAGTTCAATCTTTTACCTTTGGTGGTGAGTTATAATGAAGACGGTAGGCAACCAATGGGTAATTATTTATAAGAAAAGTACAAGAGTGATTATATGTCTGAAAAATTTTTTTTTCTTCACACATGAATGGTTAAGAAATTATTAGACTCCTTGAATAATCCTTTTCCTCAAGACTCTTGACTTAAGGTGTTGGATGTTATAGAGGAAAAGTCTAGTATCACAAAAATATCCCTCCCCCACCCCCTCCGTGTAAACACTTGAAAACTTTTCTCCTTATTGTTGGAACTCAGAGATATCTCCTGTTTGGTGAGCTCTTTTGGTAAGAAGTGGGTTTATTTATAATTTATATTAAACACTAGCAGCTTTTAAAAGAATCACTTTTTAATCAAGGAATTTATATTTTATTATTTATTTTTTTAGGCTTACTAGGAGAGCCTGATGTAAAGGTTAGCTCTCTTACTGCTAATAACTACTCCTAAATTATCCTTCAACCGTTGTTTTTAAAAATTGGAATTAAAAAAAATATCTTTTTATTCAATTTATCTGTCTGCATTGTCACACATAATTGAATGCTACTCATTGATGAATAGTTGATTCAGTTGATGTAGAGATTAGAATCTGCCAAGTTAGAGAACATAGCGCTTTATTTGAGCAGGCCTGTGTTGGAGCCTCAGTGGAGACTCAGTTACTGGGATAGGAGCCAGTTGCCTTCTGCTAAATGAATTAATTCCAGATGACTCTTCCAAAACAGTTGTATTTGCTTTCCCATCCAGCTCCACATTCCAGGAAAGGATTTTTAGTCATTAGGAAGTATGTACCGTTGACTCCAATACAATTCACAGCAGCTTCAGCAAATACTAAATCCAATCCTTGCCTCTAGAGACTCCGCAGTCTTTAAACTACGAACAGCCACTGGATCTGGACAGGTCTGACTTATCTAACTAAAGTGCCACTTAACAGCTTCCTCTTAATTCAGTGAACTTCATAAATGCAAACTACCTAATGCAGAGGAAGTAAATTTGAAGATTCTACATTACTACATAGGAAGTGAATAAAGATTCTAACTCATCTCCAAGAGACCCCATGTGGCTCAGTATTAAAGCTAAATTTCCAGGTTAAATCACAATAAATGTAACTTAATAGACATATTAATAGACACATACTTCAATTAAAAAGAAAATGAAACTTGCCACGTTGTTTTCAAACATAGTGATACTGAATGACTAAGAATCAGTTCAGTTCATTTCCGTCGCTCAGTTGTATCCTACTCATTGTGACCCCATGAACCGCTGCACACCACGGCCTCCCTGTTCATCACCAACTCCTGGAGTCCACCAAAACCCATGTCTATTGAGCTGGTGATGCCATCCAACCATCTTATCCTCTGTTGTGCCCTTCTCTTCCTGCCCTCATTCTTTCCCAGCATCAGGGTCTTTTCCAATGAGTCAGCTCTTCGCATCAGGTGGCCAAAGTATTGGAGTTTCAGCTTCAACATCAGTCCTTCCAATGAACACCCAGGACTGATCTCCTTTAGGATAGACTAAGGATGAAGGGCTGGAAAAAGGTATATTAGGCAAATACTAACCAAAAGAAAACTGGGATAGTAATTGTAAGATCAGGAAAAATTAGGTGAAAAACATTTAAGGGACAAGAGGAACCTTTAATGATAAAAGAAACAATTTATCAAGACAAGATAGCAATCAAGAAAGTTTGTGCTCCTGGCAAACTCTTCATCTGCATAAAGCAGAATTGACAGAGTTATGAGGAAAAGCTGAGAAATCTATAGCCATATTGAAGACTTGAAAACATCTCCTTTAGAAACTGATAGAAAAAGTGACCAAAAAAAGGATTGAGTAACACAGTTAACAGGGTTGATCAAATGCCATACATTGAGGAATAATCTTGTGTCTAACAAAGAGTGTGTAAGTTTTTAAGCACACATGAAAGAATTATTTTTAAAAAAACCCTCCAGCAAACATCATATTTTTGAAATTTTCTAAGCATCCCCCATAGCAGACAGGAATAAGACAATTATGATTGCTATCATGCTGCCATTTATTATTGAACTGTGGTCCTAACCACTGCAGCAAGACAAAAATAAAAGAGTCAAAAGGAAGAAGCTTTTGACTTCTTAATTAAAAAGTTACCATTATTTGCAGATGGTCTGATCATTAATTATGGAAAAACCAAAGAAACACAACAGAAACTAGTAGAACTAATAAAAGCATTTTTAAAAGTTTCAAGACAGGAAAAGGAAAGGGCAACCCACTCCAGTATTTTTGCCTGGAAAATTCCTTGGACAGAAGAGCCTGGCATGCTGCAGTCCATAGGGTCACATGACTAAGCACGCATGCTGAGGGGGCTGGAGGGAGATGAGTTGGAAGCAATAAACAGGCAGAACCAAAAAAAAAATTTCAAGACCAAAGATCAATATGCACAAACCAGCAGCGTTTCTTCAAACAAGTGATAATCAACTGGAAAATATGTAACTTGTAAGGAGATTCACATTAGCAACAGAAGTATACTAAAACTGAAATACCTTGCTAATAGAGTGCAGGATCTTTACAGTAAAAATAATAAATCTTCATTAAAGGATTTTAAAAGACACGAATAAATGGATGGTCTATTCTTGAATGAAGAAACTAAATATTGTAAAGTTGTGTTTTTCTCAAATTAATCAAAAAATAAAAATAAATATCTCCCAGGAATTTTTCAAATGATCTGAGAAACTGATTTTTGAAATTTATATATAGAAGTAGAAGAATAAAGATACAACTACCTGAATGTTTGTTTCATTATTTTCTTTACTTTTTTGATATTTGAAGTATTTCATTTAAAAAGCAAAATTAAAAAATGGGTTAAAATTTCACTGGACTTATACTGGCTTCTCATCTACTTCATCTGTCTTCACTGTGTATTTTTGTTCATAGGTTTCCTCAGGCAGACATTTGCATTAGAGTTGTTGCCCTGAACTCCTTTTAGGCCTGGGCTTCTTCGTTTTTTTTTTTTTTAATTTTCTTTACTTTATTGTGTTGGTTTTGCCATACATTGACATGAAACCGCCATGGGTTTACATATGCTCCCCCTCCAGAACCCCCCTCCCTCCTCCCTCCCAACTCCCTCCCCCTGGGACATCTCGGTGCACCAGCCCCAAGCATCAGCCCTGGGCTGGCGATTGATTTCACACATGATAATTAACATGTTTCAATGCCATTCTCCCATAACATCCCACCCTTGCCCTCTTCCACAGAGTCCACGAGTCTGTTGTATACATCTGCGTTTCTTTTGCTGTCTCGCATGCAGGGTTCTCGTTACCATCTTTCTAAATTCCATATATATGCGTTAGTATACTGTATTGTTGTTTTTCCTTCTGGCTTACTTCACTCTGGATAATAGGCTCCAGTTCCGTCCACCTGAGTAGAACTGCTTCAAATGAATTTTTTTTTAATGCTGAGTAATATTCCATTGTGTATATGTACCACAGCTTTCTTATCCATTCGTCAGTTGATGGGCATCTAGGTTGCTTCCATGTCCTGGCTATTGTAAACAATGCAGCGATGAACATTGGGGTACATGTGTCTCTTTCAGTTCTGGTTTCCTCTGTGTGTATGCCCAGCAGTGGGATCGCTGGGTCATATGGCAGGTCTATTTGCAGTTTTTTAAGGAATCTCCACACTGTTTTCCATAGTGGCTGTACTGGTTTGCATTCCCACCAACAGTGTAAGAGGGTTCCCTTTTCTCCACATCCTCTCCAGCAATTATTGCTTGTAGATTTTTGGATTGCAGCCATTCTGACTGGTGTAAAGTGGTACCTCATTGTGGTTTTGATTTGCATTTCTCTGATAATGAGTGATAATAATGTTGAGCATCTTTTCATGTGTTTGTTAGCCATTTTTATGTCTTCTTTGGAGAAATGTCTGTTTAGTTCTTTGGCCCACTTTGGCTTATTTCTTTTGATAGAGATTTTATACTATAGCTTCCTGAGAGTTCAGAAGTTTTCTTTGAGAATATGCAGTTTTCCTCAAAGAGCTGCCTTTGAAGTCAAGGAGAGTAGCAGAAAGCTTTCAGATACAGATTCCAGCTGCTGCTGCTGAGTCACTTCAGTCGTGTCTGACTCTGTGCGACCCCATAGACAGCAGCCCACCGGGCTCCCCTGTCCCTGGGATTCTCCAGGCAAGAACACTGGAGTGGGTTGCCATTTCCTTCTCCAATGCCTGAAAGTGAAGTCGCTCAGTCGTATTGGACTCTTTGAGACCCCATGGTCTGCAGCCTACCAGGCTCCTCGGTCCATGGGATTTTTCCAGGCAGGAGTACTGGAGTGGGGTGCCATTGCCTTCTCTGACAGGTTCGAGCACACCTGACCAAAAGTGGCTTTAGCAGCAACAGTTTTTTTTCCTGACATAAGAGGTCTAGGGGTTGGCCATTACCCTTTTGCTCCAGCAGCTCAGGGATCATGACTTTGGTTCACTTCTCATTGATTTTCTAGGCCTTTCCCTTATAATCACAAGATGACGGTTGCAGCTCCAAGTTTCAGATCCCCACCTGACAAGCAGGGAGGTATAGGGTTTCTTTTTGTACAGCTCTTCTTATCATGATGAGCAATCTTTCCCAGAAGCCTCTGAGAAACATTCCTCTCAGGAACCATTGACCCAGAATTGGGTCACACACAGTACCCCTAAACCTGTCACTGCAGAGGGCAGCAGACCTCCCTTTGTGTTTCAGGTGTGCCAAAACTCTGACCTGAAGAGAATCTGGGTCTTGCTGGTAGCAGGGAGGAAGGGAGAATGCTTGTGGGCTAGATAGCCATCTGTCTGCCACAGAGTCTGCCTTAGTGTGAAAAATTGGTTTCAGAAGGTGATGGTCCACTTTATGCCCATTCAGACTAAGCACAAAATCAGGGGTCTTTGTGGTGGGCCGCCATTTTAGGGGAGGTTCAAAGGCCTGTCCAGGGGAACTTCCCATGGC
This sequence comes from Antilocapra americana, assembly GCA_007570785.1. Classification (NCBI taxonomy): domain Eukaryota; kingdom Metazoa; phylum Chordata; class Mammalia; order Artiodactyla; family Antilocapridae; genus Antilocapra; species Antilocapra americana. The sequence continues at coordinate 16,202,289 of ML661332.1, forward strand.
TCCGTGGTGAAGAATCCACCTGCAACGCAGGAGACGCCAGTTTGATTCCTAGGTCGGGAAAATCCCCTAGAGGAGGCAATGGCAACCCACTCCAGTGTTCTTGCCTGGAGAGTCCCATGGAGAGAAGAACCTGGAGGGCTGCAGTCCAGGGGGTCACGAAGAGTCAGAGTGGCTGAGTGCATTGCACGTGCAGAGTGTGCACGTCAAGGGCCAGCACATCAGTTCCTCTGCCTGGGCCCCAAGTGCACCGCGGAGACTGAGGGAAGGGCAAGACACTGCAGAGTCCCTTGTCATGCCAGCCCTTTCCAGTAAGTACTTCCAGTCCCAGTAAAACACTGAAAAAGGAAAAAAGACATTTGCATTCTTCTCCTTTTTTAAAAGTAGGCAGTTGCTCAATTAATTTACGTTAACTAGACCTCCAGTGTTAGAATTGATATTGTATACGTTAAAGTTCAAGAGACCACTCACCTGCATGTGGTTGAATAATGAAGGGCAGAGGCTACTTTATTTGGAATTCTTACTACTGACTAAGATGGGCTTTTAAATAAAGACTTCTCTGAATTAGGGGCTTTTGACAGTATCAATTGAAATTGTAACTGCTTTCGTATGATTATGAGAAAAACAGGCTATACCAGCACTGTGACTGGACCAAGCTTACATATACCCTGAATCAAGTCTTATCCCCAAATATCTGTGCCAAATATCTGTCAGATGTGATCCTGACACCTACCCTGACCTGCGTGCAAGAATCATGTGAGAGATAAAAATATCTCTGTCCAGTTGCTTGTGGCAGCATTTGAGAGAGAGCTTGGATATGAAAGTGGGACTGTGGAAGGTTGTGAAAAAGTAAAATGGTTACAGTAAATGCTGTCTTGAAGAACCTTTGCCTCTGAGGGATCTTCCTCTTACTAGCACTGTGGTTTTAAAGAACCAGAATCCTATTCTTAGAAAAGAAGAGGCTCCTCTTGAGAAAACTGCTAAAGCCAAATTTTAAAAACTGTGATAAATATAGGAACATTTCTTCGCTTTTACTGTAGATAATACTGTAGATAAGGTAGAATCACCTTAGATAGAATTCCCCCAAGTAGATCTCCCAAGTATTAGAATAAAACTTGAAAGAAACATTTAAGGAACAAATAAAACCTTGTTGATTTGAAATAATTAATTAGACTAATTAGAAGTGAAAATATATGCCACTGAATTTCAGTGTACAGATGACAGCATTATTTGATTTACGTTAGACTATAAAAATGCATCTATTTCATTAAGGAAATTTTTTCATTAAGGAAAAATTTCGTTTTTCCCAACTGCTTCTAACACAGAGTAAATCATAGAAACATGTTGGTGTTGAATGCAGAAATTACTATAATTAAAAGTTTTAAATAAATTATATGTATTGTCATAATATTAAGGTGATCTATGCCCTTATTATTTGGAGAGTATTTCCTTTTCTGTACTTTGTTTCTGTTAAGAAGTATAAATAGTTGAACAGTGACTGCTGAAGAGAACTCTTTTTCACTTTGCAAGAAGAGAAATGTGAATGATGTTCTGTGAACCTCTAGGAATAGTCCTTGTGCCGCCCCCTCTCCCAGCCTGTCTCGGGCCTCCCTCCCCTGAAGCCTGGCATCTCTGCTCCCGCACCCTGTCAGAGGAGGCCTGTGGCAGGAGCACAGGGGACACCTCTCAGGTGGTGGACCAGAGACCAGCACTGGCTTTCCAGATGAGCATGGCCTGCCAGCTCGTCCCACTGGTTCAGGCAGCTTCATTGGCTAATTCATGCAGTCCAACCTAGCTAGTCTTAGCTGGCTGTGGAGTGCAATTATTTCTGAAAGTGTAGAAGAGCAATTTAAATAAGAAAAAGTACATGTCTGCATTCGAGTAGACCAGAAGCCACATGGGGAAAGAGTGGAGAAGGAAACATGTTGGCAAGAGGAAGGATGACAGATGATTAGCAAAAGTTAATTTCAAAATACAGCTCACCCAGGAGTCTAGGCCTTTAAATTGGTTTCTATTTTTTCTATTATTAAATATCTCTAAAGAACTTTTGGAGAACTTACTTTAAATTTTTGTTCATTCTGTACAAACATACTGAGCACCCACTGTCTTTAGAAAGTATATTTGCCTCATTTTTTTTTAATGTATTGTACAAAATAACATGGCAGTTGTAGTAAAAAAAAAAAAAAAAAAGTTACTGCACCCCCCCATGCATTTCCAAAAAGCTAAAAACACATAGCCTGACCCAAAAGCAAAGTGGATGCCTCCATAGATCAGAAACAAAGCAGAATTGCAGAAGAGCAGAGGAAAGTTGCAGCCTGGATTGGTTGGCTGGTGATTGAAGCCCTTGGAGTAAGGGGGAGGTCAGCTGCCTGATGGGAAGGACACCAAGAGCTGAGACTTAGCAAGATATCAGGTAGGGAGAGGACACAGCCACAGCGCACAGTAAAGGATGGGGCTGTTTCTGCAGTGTTTCCTGTATTCTCTTGGAGTAGGAGCCCTAAATTGTCACACTGGAGAGCCTCTGACAGCAACATCACAAATAAGCCCTTCACCAGTTGGAACATGAATCATTTATTAACTTCAGATGAAATGAATGTTCTAGCATGACCTGATAAAGAACTTAAGTATGTTCGGGATGCTCAAAAAAAAAATAAAGGAATAACTTCTATTTTAAAAGAACAAAAAAATCATGGAAACAAAGGTGTCCATAATGGAAACAGGTAACTCTACATTGATATGAAAAATATCAAATAAAAAATGGATTAGAAATGGATAACTTTATCCAGGAGATGGTTGAAAAGTAAGTGGAATATATTGAAAAGTTCGCCTATAATGCATCAGAAAGACACAGATCTTAAAAAATAAAATACCAAAAGACTGATGGGATAAACATTGTATTTACTACAGAAGCTTAACCACTGTGTAAAGTTGCCCTCTCCCCATCATTCTCTGTCTATCACATGCTCTGTGCATTCCTGTCATAAAACTGGTGATTTAGCAGAATTACCAGGGCTGTGTTTTGGTTGACTTACCGCTGTACTGTGCTCCTGCTGGGTACTGAACTCTGTTCTGGGCATACAGTGTACAGGCAGCCAAGAACAAGTCAGATAAGGGTCTTATTCTCATGGAGCTTGCGTTCTAGCCTATTCATCACTGTGCCTCTGGCATCTGCACCACTGTCTGGCTCAGATTAGGCATTCCATTTATATTGATGAATGAAGGGGTAAATGACCAAAGTAATTCCTGCCTCAGAATATGTTTGGTATGGCTATGGCCTTGATTGTCTTGCTGTTTCGCCAGTTTTTCAGTGGTGAGAGACCTGGAGAGGAGAGGAGGACTTTCTCCCCAGAGCATACCCCACTCTTTCCAGTCTGTGACACGGAAAACACACTGTTAGGCCTCCCACAGACCTGGAGTCCACCTGAGCTGTGTCCTCTTGCTTTTTACTTCTGTTTTACAAATTAGTCGAGAGGATTCAGAATGAGATCAGCAGTGTAAGCAATGTCAATGCACAAATTTTTCTTTTTTCTTTTTCAGGCTGGAGTAAAAGGGACATTGGGAAGATTAGTTGGAATTTTCGAGGTGAGTCTGTTAAAATCTTTGGTACAACTGGTATTATATTAATAACCACATATATCTGGACCTTAGACCATTCAGACTTCTGTAACAAAGATACCAGAAATTGGGTGGCTTATAAACAATAGAAATTGATTCCTAGGGAGTCCAAGGTAAAGGTGTGAGCAGATTCAATGTCTGGTGAGGACCCCCTTCCTGGTTCATAGACAGCTGTTTTTCTGTGTTCTCCCATGGCAGAGGAGGGACCAAACATCTCTAGGGTCTCTTTTATAAGAATACTAATTCCATTCATAAGGGTCATCTGTCATAACCCAGTCACCTTCCACTGCCCTCACTTCCTGATACCATTACCTTGGGAGTTAGGATTTCAACATGAAATTGGGGTGGGGTTAGCGGAGACAGAAACATTGTCCATTGCTCGCTCGCTCTCTCTTTTTTTTTTTTAACTTTCTTTTGGCCATGTGGGATCTTAGTTCCCTGATCAGGGATCGAGCCTGTACCCCCTGCACTAGGAGTTCAGAGTCTTAACCACTGGACCGCCACAGAAGTTTAAATTGCAGTCTTCATCTGGGAAACATGCCATCTTTGTTTCAGCAAGTTTTTAAAACCAGGAGAAAATAACCATGCTTCCTTTTTAAAAATCTCATTAATCTCCTCTGTACAGCTAGAATTATTTGTAAGAATCGTCTTTCCCATCTCTACCTCTCTTCCTGTCCTCCCAAGATGTGAGAAGAGGTAGATAAATGAGGAGACAGTAGAAATAGGAGATGAGCAGCTGCAGCAGAAGAGACTAACAAGCACTTAGGCTGGAGTAGGGATTTGGAGAAAGTTGGAAATCAGGGGATAAAGATGAGCAGGGCTAATAGGAGGGGCCATGTGTGAGGTAATCAGCTTGCTTGCGTGAAGGGGCCCCCCCACCCATCACAGTCTCTTATCTTTCTGCTGTGTTAGCTAGTTAAGTGTGCTTCATATGTTTTTCTCAAGAGGTCCCTGATCCTTTTCTCAGTATTTTTGAGAAGTTGCGCTTTAGGGAAGAAGAAGAAGAAGGGAAAACCAGGGTAAAGCCTTGGCTTTGGAAGCCCAGCCAAAGAGCTCACCCTCTGATTCAAGCATGGCATGTTTTAAGTAGGCCAGCTGGCGCTATTCCATATCTGACTGTCGGACGACAAAAGTAAAAGGAGTCCTTGGATCTGAGTTCTCTGGACAGATGCACTAGAGTCTGTTTCATTTATGTAATCTCAGCTCTCTAAGGAAAAACTCTCTGTCCCTCTCTTTTTGCCCTTTAGAACCAGGAAAGGAAGCATAGGACGTATGTCTATGTGCTCATTGTCACAGAAGTGCTGGAAGACTGGGAAGACTCAGTCAACATTGGTGAGTTGTCCCCAGATGGCCTCCCAAGAGCTCTCACGACCAGCCCTGGCCACACTGCAGCTCTTTACCCAGAACCACAGACAAGAGCCTGATAAAGAAAAGAAATAACAGAAGGATGTGTTTAAATAAGCATGTCTGTTTTTGAACTTGTGAAAAGTACTATTATATTTTTAAATGTTTAAAATGAAGCTGAAGTTGGATGCATAGTCAATAATTAAGAGACAAGGCCCATAAAAATAAAACCAGAATTGGATTTTTCTAAAACCAAATTGGATCCTCCCAAGCAGATATTAATCGTGGCCCCTACATTCTTAGGCCTGCTGCTGGCCATAGACCCCCAGTGAGAGCAGGACTACAGCTGTTCTTGGCGATGCTTATCCGTATTGTTGGAGAAAACTGTGACTTTCGTGGTGTGAGCCCTCCCTCCAGAGCTGTGTCGTAGGTGCAGAGTGGTGGAAGTAACTGGACACTCCTGATTCACATTCATGTCACCCTTGAGGTGGACTCCCCTTTCTCCTAAGGAACCATTTTCAGTGATCCCAGAGCAGCTGTGTATATATATATCTTTTGACCTAAAAAGTAAGGTGATTTAATGATTGGCTCATGGTTTTAATTTCTGAGCGCTGAAGGAAAAGCGTAGAAAAACATAAAAATAATTTAATTTCTGTTATAAATTTGACAAATAGAATTTACTTATCAGAACCTCTCGATTGTTAGTATATGCTTCACCGTCGTGCCTCTCAGCACTGTTGATCTGGACATTTCACTGCCTTTCAATTTTTAGCTGCTTTGTATTTAATAAGAGTGCAGTAAGCTTAAGTATAAATAAACTCGGTGAGGGGGTATTAAAAACAGACTCCATGCTGGTGCTGGACCCAGAGATGAGCGTGGTGTGGCAGGCCCTGTCCTCAGACTACTCTGTTGGGTCGGAGTTGTACACTTGTGATACTGATTCTTAAGGTACCATTGCTCTGTTGTTGACTGTGCCAAAGTCTTTGACTGTGTGGATCACAATAAACTATGAAAAATTCCGAAAGAGATGGGAATACCAGACCACCTGACCTGCCTCTTGAGAAACCTGTATGCAAGTCAGGAAGCAACAGTTAGAACTGGACATGGAACAACAGACTGGTTCCAGATAGCAAAAGGAGTACATCAAGGCTGTATATTGTCACCCTGCTTATTTAACTTACATGCAGAGTACATCATGAGATACGCTGGAGGAAACACAAGCTGGAATCAAGATTTCCAGGAGAAATCAATAACCTCAGATATGCAGATGACACTACCCTTATGGCAGAAAGTGAAGAAGAACTAAAGAGCCTCTTGATGAAAGTGAAAGAGGGGAGTGAAAATGTAGGCTTAAAGCTCAACATTCAGAAAACAAAGATCATGGCATCTGGTCCCATCACTTCATGGCAAATAGATGGGGAAACAGTGGAAACTGTCAGACTTTATTTTTGGGGGCTCCAAAATCACTGCAGCCATGAAATTAAAAAGACGCTTACTCCTTGGAAGGAAAGTTATGACCAACTTAGACAACATATTAAAAAGCAGAGACATTATTTTGTCAGCAAAGGTCCGTCTAGTCAAAGCTATGGTTTTTCCAGTAGTTGTGTATGGATGTGGGAGTTGGACTATAAAGAAAGCTGAGCACTGAAGAATTGATGCTTTTGAACTGTGGTGTTGGAGAAGACTCTTGAGAGTCCCTTGGACTGCAAGGAGATCCAACCAGTCCATCCTAAAGGAAATCAGTCCTGAATATTCATTAGAAGGACTGATGTTGAAGCTGAAACTCCAGTACTTTGGCCACCTCATGTGAAGAGTTTTCTCATTGGAAAAGACTCTGATGCCGGGAAGGATTGGGAGGCAGGAAGAGAAGGGGACAACAGAGGATGAGATGGCTGGATGGCATCAGCGACTCGATGGACATGAGTTTGGGTAGACTCTGGGAGTTGGTGATGGACGGGGAGGTCTGGCGTGCTGCGGTTCATGGGGTCTCAAAGAGTCGGATGCGACTGAGTGACTGAACTGAACTGAACTGAACTGATTGCTCTCTTAACATCCAAACAAGCCTGTCCCCTGTACTCCTACTGCTGAGAATTGACTCTAATGAAATTATCTAAAATATGGGGAATAAGCCTGTTATCCTTTCTTCACATAAGCCATTTTCAGGTGAAAAATTGGGTCTTAAAATATACAGGTCAATGAATGACAAGTGATCCAAGGTCCATTCATCTGATGGAATGTTAGGCAGCTGTTAAATACATACCTAAGAAAGCCGTGTACCACAGAGAAGTGCTTACAAGATTGTGTAGGTGAATGAAAACAGGGTATAGAATTATGTGTAAACTAATTAAGGCTACATCAAAATAGGAATTTGAAATGAAAACAAGGATGAGGTACTGGTTTTCACCTGTAGACTTGGCAGTGACAAACAACAGTTAACAGTGCTGGCAAGAGTGTGGTGAAACTGACGTTCCAGCACAGAAGCAGGATTGGGGATCATCACATCCTTTCTGGACGGCTGGTTCGCAGTGCATATCACTAGCCATATAAGGGTCAGATCTTTTAAATTGTAGCATTGTTTATAATGATTAAATTAGCAGGCTATTGATGTCCAGTGGCGGAGAAAGAGTTAAGTGAATGATGTCACCCCCATGCTAGACAATGTAACAGGACCACTACAAGCCATACCGAGGAACGCTCAAGCAGCAGCAACGACAGACAGTAACGATGCGTTGTCCTACAGCACGTACTGTGTGCCGGGAATTGTTCGAATGCTTGGCGTATTAGCCCTCACAGCAGGCTTGTGAGATGAGTGCTGTTTATTGTCTCTGCTGTATAGAGGAGGAAAGGGGGGGCACAGAGAGGTTCAGTAACTTGCCCGAGCCTGCATAGCTTCCTAGAGCCTTGGATGTGCCTGGAGCCCAGCAGATTGGCATCAGCGTCCATGTTCCCAACAACAGCGCTCTGTCAGGGCCTCCAAGGAACTTGAAGCACCTTAGAGCATGATCCCAATTATAATTGTTCAGATAGCTGTGTCTTTTTCAAATAAGGTGAAAGATAAGCAAATGCACTAAGGTATTAAGAGTAGTTGCTTCTAGTTTGTAAGGTTACAGGTAATTATCTTGTTTATGATTTCTTCTGTTTTTCCCAGTTTTAACCAATGATCTTTTGTTAGGTTTGTCAGAGAAAAAATAATAAAGGATTTTAAAACATGCATTTGAAAAAATTTTTGAAATACACTGAAAAATTAATAGTGATTATGTTGAGATTATATTTTCCTCTTTTTAAGAAAATATTTTCTTTACTGTAGATACAGCGCTCTTTTTATTTTTGGCTGTGCTGGGTCTTCACTGCTGCGCCAGGCTGTCTCTAGTTGCACTGAGCGGGGGCTCCTCTTCCTTGCTGTGCCTGGGCTTCTCACTGCAGTGTCTTCTCTTGTGGAGCACGGGCTCCAGGCACTCGGCCCCACTGATTGCAGCACACAGGCCCAGTATTCGTGGCTGACAGGCTTAGTTGCTTTGCAGCATATGGAATCTCTCTGGACCGGGGATCAAACCTGTGTTCCCTGCATTGGGAGGCAATTCTTATCCTCTGTACTACCAGGGAAGTCCACTCTTTTTTGTTTTTTTTTCCAACTATCTCTTTCATCATCTTTTTTTTTTTTTTCCAGTTAATTTATATCTGGCTGTGTCAGGTCTTAGTTGCATCATGTGGGATCTTTTATTGTGGCACACAGTCTCTCTAGTTGTGGTACTTGGGCTTAGTTGCCCCTCAGCCTGTGGGGTCTTAGTTCCCCTGTCAGGGATCAAACTCGTGTCCCTTGCATTGCAAGGTGGATTCTTAACCGGTAGACCATCATGGAAATCCCAGATAGATCACTCTTAGGCAGGACTTTAAAAATAAATACCTGATTACAGGTCAGCCATCCTGGTAACTCTGGAAGCTGCTTCAGCTTCATGTCTATTTTTGCGGGAGATTGGAATGCTGGCTAGGCTTCAGGCACGTATGTGTCAGCCACGGAAGGCCAGAGGCCCAGGAGCTGGAGAAGAAACCACTAGCTGTGGTTCTTTCTAGAGTATAAGTTTCACACCGTTACTCTCACTTCTTCAGTTTTCAGATTTCTTACCTATTTTCTGCATTAGGCATTTGTATAGTATTTGACGCATACAAAGTATGCTTCCATCACCCTTGTTAGAAAAGAAAATAGGAAAAATATGTTTATTAAATGTTGATAACCATCGTGGTTATTTTATCCTATGTTGAAATATCAGTCAGTGATTAAGAAAATGAACACTAAATATTCATGGGAAGGACTGAAGTTGAAGCTGAAGCTCCAGTACTTGGGCCACCTGATGATGGTGGTGATGGTGGGTGGTGGTTTAGTCGCTCAGTTGTGTCTGACTCTTGCGACCCCGTGGACTGTAGCCCACCAGGCTCCTCTGTCCATGGGATTTTCCAGGCAAGAATACTGGAGTGGATTGCCATTTCCTTCTCCGGGGATCTTCCCGACCCAGGGATTGATCCCGGGTCTCCTGCATTGCAAGCAGATTCTTCACTGACCGAGCTATGAGGGAGGTCACCTGATGAGAAGAGCTAACTCATTGGAAATGACCCTGCTGCTGGGAAAGATTGAAGGCACGAGGAGAAGAGAGCGACAGGATGAGATATGGTTGGATGGCATCACTGACTTAACGGACATGAGTTTGAGCAAGCTCCAGGAAATAGTGAAGTGCAGAGAAGCCTGGCATGCTGCAGTCCATGGGGTCGCAAAGAGTTGTACACGGCTTAGCGCCTGAACAATAGCAGCAGAAACATCAAATCACTGTGTTGTATACCTGGAACTCATATGCCATGTTGTGGGTCATTTATACTTCAGTTTAAGAAAGGAAAGGACTTTGCTGGTGGTGTAGCAGTTAAGAATCTGCCTGCCAGTGCAGGCACCATGGGTTTGATCCCTAGTCCAGGAAGATTCCACATGCCTTGGAACAACTAAGCGCATGCGGCACGACTACTGAAGCACACACGCCCTAGAGCCCCTGCAGCAAGAGAGCCAGCCACACTGAGAAGCCTGCGCACTGCAGTCGAGTATTGCCCCCACTGTCTGCAACTAGAGATAGCCCTCGCGCAGCAACGAGACCCAGTGCAACCATAAATAAAAGAAAAACATTAATGACAACAGTTTCTGTGGTTTTTTTCCCTGTGTTTTCTCAAAAGTTACGGATCAGAAACCTGCTGCTGCTTCCCTTTTGTATTAATTTCTTTTACTCTGCCTCCACAGGAAGGAAGCGGGAGTGGTTTAAAATAGAAGATGCCGTAAAAGTGCTGCAGTATCACAAACCGGTGCAGGCGTCGTATTTTGAGACGTTGAGGCAAGGCTACTCAGCCAACAACGGCACCCCGCTCGTGGCCCCCACATACTCAGTGTCTGCGCAGAGCTCGATGCCGGGCATCAGATGACTGAAGATTTCCTGTCAGAGAAGTGAAAATTGGAAACGAGACTGAAGTGCAGGTCTTCCCTCTCACCTTTGCTCTTTCACCTCTCCTCACAGGCCTCCTCTTTCAAATAAGGCATGATGGGCAGCAGAGAAAGGGTTTATTGATAATGTTGCTGTTTGGTGTTAAGTGATGGGGCTTTTTCTTCTCTTTTTATTGAGGGGGTGGGGGTTGGGTATGTAATTTGTAAGTACTTTTGTGCATGATCTGTCTCTCCCTTTTCACACCCCTACAACTCTAGAGGCAAACAGCCTTCCCTCTGCCTTGGATTCTGAAGTGTTCCTATTTGTCTCATCCCAGCCCTGGCCAGATTTTTTTTTTTTTTTTTATTAAAAGATATCCAGTATGAGACGAAATCCTTCAAGAATTTGTCCGGTGATGTGCTGTTCAGTCCAGTAGGTTGGTCACTTTCCCTGCAGGATGCATTTATCTACACATTATATACTAGACATATAATATGTAAATAAATGACTTTTAGAAGAGGCATTTGTTTTAATTTTTCAGGGTTTTGGTTTTCAAATTTGGGGTGTTTCTGAAGTGGAGAGCCTCAATGCTTTTTCATTTTTGACTAGTGGCTAGGTGAGTTTTCCCGCCCTCTCCTTTTCCCAGTCACCAGTGTAGTTACATAGGGTCCGGGAAGGGTTTAGCTACTTCATAGTGCTCCCAGGACTCATGCCTTCTCTTCTCGAAGCTGTGTTTCCACGCCAAGAAAGAAATAGGAAGAAACCTATTTTCTTTTTTATTACCAAGCCAGGAGCAAATGGCCTCAGCTCAGATCTGGAGAAACAATGCTAGAAATTGAATCCCTCCCTACGTGTTGACAATAGGGATTTGACCTGGATTCTTGGGATTACTATCAAGAAACTGGAGCTTCGAGCACTGCTTCTCTCCTGCTGGTTTGGAGTTTTCCCATAATGCTACTTAACGCCGAGAGCGGCCTCTCTCCCTGTGCGTCCATGCCTTACACCGCGCTGAACTGGACATTGTCCTCGTGCCCTGAAGCATCCAGCTGTGCTTGGCAGGTGCAGCTGCACAGTCCTGTCCCATTCTGGGTACCCATGTCACGTTCCTGAACAGTACATAGGAGGAAAATTCAGATGTTTACTTGTCTTTGTAATGTTATAGCACTTGTAATTGCACCATGGAGCATGCTCAGAAATACTAAATTTATCTCCCACCGGGATGTGAAAGGTCCATCATCTGCTGAGAAGTGGTACGGGAGAATGCTTAATCATTTACTAGAACGGCTACATAATGCATTGGCTCACTGCAGACTGTCTTGTTGGTTTTTGATACAGGTTGAGCGCTGGCTTCATTTGCCAATTGTGTTGTTTAGTAGACAAGTGCACAGAAAAGGGTCTAGAGACTGGGGGTGGAGCGAGGGGACCCTGATCAATCCCTGGCTTTGGGACAGGAGTTTGTTGCTAAACTGTTAGTGGCATCTCCTTTGTCAAAACACAGCCGAGATGTGAAGTTAAAATCGTAGTTCTCTTTATTTAAAAAGTCTAATAAATACTCAAACTTTGAAAAACTTTTGCTCTTCCCTCCCGCAAAAAGAAATGTGTGTATCTGGTAGGCCTGGTCATTTAATGTTCAACGTTTTGGGGAACGTCAGTTGAACTTTAATTTGCTATCAATTCTCGATTTGCTTCTTCTCTCCCACTCTTAAAACACAGAGCCGAAAAGCAGGGCTGGCAGTCTCCTTAGCACCACTCTACCTCTGGGAAAGGAATCCTGTCCCCATGGAAGGGTCCCAGTGAACAGAAAGCACCATGGGATTTGAATCTATGCCAACTCACTGTCCATGTGTTCTACTGAAATGAACACACTGCTGCTTATCACCTGATTTAGAGAGTTCTGGGGTTCTGTCCAAATAAATAAAGGGGACTGTAAAATAAATACAACTAAGCACTAAATGGAATCCCCAAAACACAGTCTTCCAAATAGATTTTGCCTTTATGATACAGAAAATGCTTTGCAGGAAAACAATCAGTACTCCTGAAATAGGAACTGCAGTGTTAGTGTTAATAATAATTTGTGCGTTTTTAGTGATCTGAAGTTTTCACTGGGCTGGTGTAATAATACACTACCCTACAAAATCCAGTTTGGATTGTTGTTGGTGTCTTTGGGTCAGGAACATGAACTGTGCCAAGAAGTATTTTTCAGTCATGAATGGATCCCATTAATGTAGTTAACTGGAGAGATTGTGCTGCTGCTTCCTCAGCTGACAAAAGGAGGCTTTGTCCAACACCAGAATTGTTGAAACTGGTGCTTTTGTCTGTTGCACTGGGATTCTGATGATCGGGGCTTGGTGTTTTTCCCTCCCTGGCACCGTCAACACCGTGGCTGTCTCCTGATGTGTGGTTACAGCCCTGTCGTGATAGATTACTTAGATGCACAGTCGCAGTAGCCTTTCTTTCTCCCCCAAAGAAAACAAAACAGAGAAAAGCACCAGGTTTACCTTACTTGCAGAATGTTCCAACAACAGTGATTTGCCATTAATTCTGCAAGTACTCGCCTTCTTTGGGCTTGGCAGAAACAGGTTCCTTCCTGTGTTCAGGGCCGACATAAAGTCTCTTTCTTACAGTGAACGGACATGTCTTAAGAGTCTGGCTATTACTGGAGTGTCCATTGGAGTCCACCATACTCAGGATGGAGAAAAATAATGATAGAATTTTTAAAATTTAAATTTGTTCATAATTTGAAGCCCTTGGGGAAGCATCAGTGAGATCATGACTTTTTTCTTTTCTTGGACCAGGACTCATGGCAAACATCACAGGATGGGACAAATTACGGGATTGACTTATTTTTGTGAATGTCTGCTGCCCTGTCTGCCCTGCGTGAAGAGGGCTCCCGCACTGCCGGGTCTGAGCTGCAGCCATCTGGAGGGGTCAGAGGTGGGGGAGTATCACCTGCTGGAGGCTCAGCAAGGCCTGGGAGGTGGCTTGGCCACAGGGCTTCCGGCCTCAGCATTGCGTTGTGAGAGGTATGGACAGGGGGGCCCTAGGGTCCTTGCTATCGCAGCCTCGGGTGAGTAGGGAGGGTCACTGCCCTCGCAGAGTGTTTGCAGTTCTTCGTACACTTGTTGCTACATAGTCAAGTTGCTTCACGGCAGAGAAATAGTTTCTGTTTCAGTGTTAGGAGTCAGCCCATGTAAAGTCTCTCAGACTTGCTTTGAAGAAGTCACCTTGAATTCTACAAGGAAAAGTTCCCCACAAAACCATGCTTCCTCTTCCCCTTTCTCTTCTCCACCTGCAGTGCTCATTGGGGGCTGCTTCTAAACCTCCTCAGCCAGAGGGGTCTTCTGCTGAACCTGGGTGTGCGTTTCACAGTGTGTTTGTCATTCCCATCCAGTGCTGTATTAACACCTCTGTTTGTCTCCCCACCCGATCTTTTTTTCTTAAACAGCTTAGCCTGAGCCATATTTTGTTTGTTTGTTTAGTTTACAAAAAGGATTTAATAACCACAATGTGATTTTTGCCATAACTGTTTGATTTTTTAGTATTTCCAAAGTGCTCTCTAAGCCTATCCTAGTTAACAGTGGATTAAGAACTAGAAGAGATAACCTGGAGAAACCTCCACATTGGGGTAAATTTTTCCTTAGAGAGAAACAAGAGTTAGATAGTGTAGCTTCATCTTGACCCCAAATACAGGCACATCCACATCTTTTCAAAAAATAGACACGCAGGACAGTCGAGCAGTTCTAGGGAGAGGAGATTGTTGGGGACTCAGGGATGTGGGTGGCTCCTCGGGTTCCCTGAAGACTCTAAAAGAGGTCACTCCTGAGGCTTTGTGGTGTGTACTGCCAGCTGGGGTGGGAGTTGCTCCTTCCGAGCCCTGATGGGTTGGCGCCTACTTCCACAAGGCTGTGTGGCCTTTGACCTTAGTGGTCCCAGCCTTGCTGCATCAGGGCACCCCCTCCACCTGGAGTAGGTGGGAAGGTACCCCAGAGTCAGTCTCTGTGCTCTGGTGAGCTTGTCAGAGTCCACACCACCCCCAAGAGCTGTGTTATCACCTTAGATGTCACCTAAAGCAGTGAGACAGTTTAGATTTTCAAGTAAATTGTGAATTGCTAAACACTGCAGTCTTTAGACTATACTACATCCTGGGAGGTCATCACAAGTCCTGGGAACCTGGAGATTTTAGGCAGACTCTCCTTGGGAGGCCAGGAGCCTTCCACTTCTGCCTCTGAAAGGGCAGCTTCACACTCTGACAGTGTTTTTGCATTAGTTTGATAACCTTTCAGGATGGGGAATGCCTAGTCAGGCCATCTGAAAAAATGATACCTCTCATCTTCAGATTAATGCAATTGTTGTCCTCCTAACCCCCTTAAAAATTAACAAATACAGAAAGAATCCCATTTGGTGTTGATTCTAACAGACTACTTGAGCTGAGGCCAGCAGTCACATGATTGATCTCACGTGTCTCTGCAGCATGAAGCTTTCCGAGTGAAAAGGCATGTCCCTCCCATAAAGCTTTGTTTATCGTGATGATTTGTGAGCCTGAGCTTGTCTTAGAGAATGAGACTGTCCACCTGGCAAGGGGAGCACACAGGAAAACCGCCTTGACTCAGAACCAAGCACCCCATGAGGGCCTCCGCAGAAGAGGGAAGTGCTTTTGGCTGAAAAACCAAGGTTAATATCTAGGAGGTGGTGAGTCACGCTTCTGCTTCTGTTCCTCTGATCAGGTGTTTAGTTATAGGTTTCCTTCGGTTTACATTCCCAGCTCTTAACCCCAAACGGAGGCCACTAGAACAGCAAAAAAGGCATTTAACCCCTGGAGATAGGCTCTAAAAAACACAAAGGCAGTGGTCTTGTCATTTTCCAGATTCATCTCCATTTCAATGTGCTACCCATCCTCCCACCCCTACTGCCTCTGGGCCAGAGGTGAAGATTCTATTAATCCTTGAGTTGGGGAACATAAATCCTGGTCTGAAACACTTACCTGCTAAATGGCTCACCATCTGTGAACTGTTATCTGTGGGATGAGCCTTTCGGGGAACTTTCCAACAATACAGTAACATTGCTTTTCTGGGCTTGAGGTCCCAGGCAGGCATTAAGATCAAAACCTTAAGGCTTTGGAATTCCTCAGGAAAAAAGCAAGATGCCCCAGTCCTGATGCTGGGCCTTGAGACTGGACTCCCCCGTCTGTAGAGTGGGATAAGTGGCTCACCTTTAGGAAGCCATTTCTCCAGTGAGGTTGACTGTAGGTTCCTGCAGGAAGTGAGACCGACATGAGCCTGGCCTTCTGAACACCCTCGTGCTAATTGGAGCAGCAATAGATCCATGTAGCGTCTTGCACCTCATTTCTGTCCCATTGGGTAGAAAACAGTGTTTCAGGGTTAAGGCTTAGTCTTGCATAACAGATATGACTATGCCAGGGAAGGTACAGGCTAACTATGGAGATGCCCAGAACCAGAACAGGTAGGCCTGCTCCACCAAGGGCCACAGGAGCCCAGCTGATGTTAGGGTCTAGGGGAGCTTCCAGAGCTCTGAGGGGAGGCAAGGACTTTGAGGGCCTTCTCTTGGCCAGCAGGCAGCTTGTGCTCCTCCCTAGGACAAGAAGGATATGGAAGGGAGCGGCAGGTGTCTAAGCCACGTGCCCAGACACAGACTTGCCCTTCAGCCTCCACCCACATAACTGAGAGCATTTTTTTGCTCAGAACCCAAAGGGACTTTCTCCAAAATCATCTGTTAGCCGGATCCTGTGTTGCTCTGTTAGCCTCTGAGAACATCCCCCTGTCACTCACCTGTGCATGGACATGGGTGTGCTGCCCAGGGCACAGGTGCGCAAGGTTATTCAGGGCCTGGCAGCTGCATAGTGCTGCATTTCGTAGTTAGAAAAACAGTGGGTCCACTCTGTTGTAAAAGAGACATAGTGTGGGGTGCAGTGTTATACATGTCAGGTCTGCTTTTATTGTTTCATAGTCTGAAAACATTCATACTGGTTTATAATTGAACAAAAAGTTGGTGATTAGAATAAGTAAAATGTCGGTGCATCTGTCTTGAGAAAGATGACTGTCAGTTTGCCGTGCATTTAAGGATGCTGTCACAGAAAAGTAGGCATCTTTGGCCCCCCGTAAGTAGCATCTTTATGCTTACTTTTGTATAAAGAGCCCAGTCTTTAGCTCAGGGACCTTTCTCACATCCTGCCCATTGGCCCTGGCGGGGATGGGCTCTGAGGAAGCAGTGAGGCCCCAGCCCTGTTCCCTGAGCCGCAGAGGATGATCTCAAGCAGCATAAGGCTCAGTTGAGGGTTTTCCTAACCAAGCTCACCCCCACTGCACTCTTGCTCCCCTTGCGTTGCATGTGTGCAGTCTGGGTCCAGGTCCAGGTCCAGGTGCGGTCTCCTTTTGGCCAAGTTCAGTAGGTGTTTCCAAGGAACCCTTTGGATGGAGGCAAAGTAGCCAAGATGTATTGAGTTTAACTTTTTCTGAAGGGCGAAGTGTTTGTCTCTCCCCACTCATGCTCATATATGTTTTGTCTGAAGCTTAAATGACCAAGGCTACAGAACTGAGACAGAGAGCCAGGGACCCATACACCCAAACCAGACTGTTCTGACCCCACCAGAAGTCTGCGTTTGTCCCCTTTTATCAGGACCACACAGAAGAGCAGACTACTGAGCCTTCCTGGTGATGACTGGCTCCTCCATGGCCATTCTGCAGTGAGAATGGGTCACCTACTGAGGAGTGTGCTGAGTATTTGTAGAAGGAGTGGAGAGTGGAAGGACCAATGAGCTGAGTCCTTACGTCCTGGGGAAAGGTGGCAGAATAATCACAAATGAGCTCAACAGAGCTGGGGAATCCAAGGAAAGGCACCTGTTTGGGGGGAGAGGTTGGTTATAGTCCCTTAACCTCCAGGGACCTGGTGCTGCGTTGTGGGCCTGGGCTTTGGGAACACTGCTCTTAGCACAATCCCAGTGCGCTCGGGGACCTCGGCCCTCCCGACCCATAGGGGCATGGTCTTATTTTCCATTTTCTTAATTTCCAAAACAGCCTTGCTTGGTATTGTACAGAAAATCATGTTTTCCTCTCTACCCGCTCAGAGCTGCCAGGCCAGACATGGCCTCCTCCCAGTCTCTCCACAGCATTCGTGAGGAAGGCCTTCTCAGTGCTCTTAGGAGCCTAGGGGAGTGGGACAGTCAAGAGAAGGTGGAAGGAAACAGAGTTTGCCTGCTTCCCTTTCTCTCAGAGGCCGTTCTTTGGCTTCCTGTGGGTGCAGGCAGTTGCGGAGGAGGGCTGAAAAGAAAGTCCAGGTTTGGGTCCGAGACATGTACTCCTTCCCCTCTTTAATAACCGGCCAGCCGTGTGTAACCGTCCCCTTACTAACGTATCCCCTGTGTAAGGCTGGCAGCAGAGGACAGCAAAGCCCTCCCCCATAGTCTAGATGGAGCCCTGGTATTACCCCTAAAATCCCAGCCCCCATCCAACTCCTTTTGTAAAAACAAATGCTTTAACCTATGAGTGTGCTGTTCCTTTCTATGTGTTAATCAGTTTCGTTCCAGTTGAACTGCGTGGGAGGGAAGGGCATTGGAATTGTAGGTTGTAATATTGTGCCAATCAATAAAAACCAGTATTTCACACACATCCCTGCTTACTGTCTGGTCTCTTCTTTCTAGAAGTTTTCCTCGAGTCCTTCTCATCAGTCTCATTTTGATTCCCCCTCCCCACTCTGCTGGATTCTTGAGAGTTGCCCCAGAAATCAGAGGTAACCCAGTGGAAGATTTGCTGTTGAGGGAATTCAAGTAAGGAGTGAAGTGAAGCCTGGGCAAGCAGAGAGAGTCAGTGCCAGGGAATCCCTGAAAGATGCCGAGAGAGGCGTGAGGGAACAGAAGTGAGCCACACCCAGAGGTGCTCTCCTGTGTGGAAGCAGGGATTGGGTGTGGTGGAGTCAGGAAGTGCTGAAACAGCGTTTTGAAGGTGCACGCTGGTCAAACTTGGCAGAGAACAGACAGGGTGTTGCCAGGGAGAGAGCAACATGAAGTGAGCTTTGTCCCCCAGGCCAAAGACAGATGATGGGTATTAGGGGGCTGTAATGAAAAATAAAGCATGACAAGACCAAATCAGGGAAAGCCCCCAAAAGCCAGGTCAGGAGTTTGGCTGCAGACATGTGACGTGCTCTTGAGCAGGGCAATCGTGTAGAACCAGCCCTGTTTGAAGAGGCAGCAGGAGAGGTTGGAAAGGAGCTGCCTGGAAGCTTGTGGAGGTGCCAGGCCACGCAGACTCGGGGTGGGCCGTGGGCTGGAGAAGCAGGAACAAGTGTGTCACCATCAGACAGACACGGTTCTCTTCTGAGGGCAGCCGGCCTCTCCAGAGCTCTGGGGGCGTCACCCCTGGCCAAGTTTCGTAAGCCAAGAAGCCTGATGTCTGTGTACCCAGAGAGTCGCTACCAGGACAAGACCCACACGAATCTAACTCATAAGAGACTGAGGTGTAGGTGACTGGATGCCAGCTGGCTCGCTTATATGATGATAAACGTCAAACCAAGTTACCTGAGTGCAGCTATCTGTGTGAGTAGCCAGTCGTTTGGTTGCTGAACAGCTGTAGTCTGATGACTTCATTCAACCACAGGGCAGATTTCCTAACAACTGGTCAGGGTACCCTTTCCTCCTCAAATTCTGATTCTGCAGGCCTTCTTTATCCCATGATGATCACCCTTCCTTCCCCTATCAAAGGAGTCTTTGTTTTGCCAGATTTAGTGTGTGCAATGAGGGTATGAACTATGAACACCGATGCAAACGATATATGCAGGAAACCACCAATGACCACCTCTACTCGGGATCTGGGGAAACTCCACTTGCCCACCTCAGATCTTTTTCTTTCTGTTTTATTTGGCTGCAGCAGGTCTTAGTTGTGACGTAATGGAATCTTGGCTGTGGCACGTGGGCTTGTGCACTGCCCTGCAGGATGTGGGGTCTTAGTTCCCTGACCAGGGATCAAGCCCGGGTACCCTGCATTGGGAGGTGGATTCTTAACTAGTGGGCCACCAGGGAAGCCCCATGATGGGCCATTCTAAAGGTGACCTGTCCCCATCACATTGATTGCTTGTTAACTGTTCTTCATTTTCAGGGTAAATACAAACTTTGGGATTATTTTACTCCCAGCCCAGTCTCCTAGTAGCCTGCAAGAAAGAAGGCAAGCAAGAGAGAAATCTCAGGAGGCCCCCAAACCTTGAGCATGAGTGAGTGACAAGAGGAAATTAGCCCAAAGAACATGAACGCAGCTCTGACATCACTGGAACCGGCAGTGAAGATAGCACTGCCCAGTGCACCACACTCCCTACTCCCTTTGTCACTGCGAGGTAGCAGCTTGACCATCCAAGCCATATTGAGTGGGCAGAGTTCCTGCCCAAACCCCAGTCAGGCTAGCTTCCATTCTTTCTGGAGACCTGGTGACTGTGCCCAAGAAACTGTTGTTGTAAACCATGGAATTGTTTGCTTTCTGGTTTCAGACACATTTAAGATGTGGAAGGTTTATTTTATCTCCTTGGTCTTGTGACACCCAGCTACTGAGATACCTCAGCATCTGCGGATGCAGCCACGAGGCTCCATGTTCTGTGGCCTGCATACCAGCAATGTGCTCAACCCAGGACACGCAGTCCTCACAGAGACAGCGGCTTGGGTGACATGGCATGAAGTGGAAGAGAGAACAGCCTAGGGAGGTAAGCAGTTGGGGGTAGAGTCAGAGGGGCTGATGGAGAAAGCTTGGGCAGGAGGACCATGGAAGCATGGGATGAGTGAGATTCAGAAAAGAGAGACCAGAGGGAAGGCTGTTGGCTGTGATAGAAGGGGTGAGCGTTGGGATTAGACTGGGGGAGACCCCAGTTCAGCTATTGACAAGCTCTGTGATCTTGGACAAGTTACTGTTCCCATTTTTTCCTGTTCACTGGGGGAGAAGTCTACTTTGTGGGGTTGTCATAAGCGTTAAATAAGTGAAGGAGTGGGGACTTCTCTGGTGGCCACGTGGCTAGGACTCCATGCTCCCAATGCAGGGTGCATGGGTTCAATCCCCGGTCAGGGAACTAAGATCCTATATGCCACAACCAAGACCAGGTACAGCCACATAAATTCATTAAAAAGAATTAAGAAATAAGTGAAGGAGTGTATGTGACACCAGAGTTGCTGTGTGATTGTTAGGTCGTGGCTGACAGTGAACACCTATTTGGGCATAGCAAGAGGCTGTGCTGAGTTCACTAAAGAGGACAGAATCACAGTGCAAAGTGACAAATGCAGTAGAAGGCAAAGAGAGTGACTCACTCCATCCCAGAAAAGCCGCAGTCTGAGAGGACCCACGAGGGGTGAAGGGATGCTCACCAAGAGGACAGCGTGTGCGAGGACACGGTGCTAGGGAAACAGTGAGTTTTCTGGGGCTGGAATGTGATAGCAGTGGTGGGGAGGGAGGGGGAGAGGCAGAGGGAGCCATGGGGAAGGTCAGCTGGGGTCAGGTGGCTTGGCTGACGGTTTGAACTTTACTCCACATGACTGGGAAGCCAACAAAGGTTTTGAAACAGCAGTGATTGCGTAGGGTTGGGCATTTGGGGAAGATGACACTACTCTCTACGGATGCTCCTGGGTGGTGTTCCAGGCCTTCGTGCCAGGTGATGTGTTCACTGCTTTACGTTTCGTCGTTGCTGTCCTTCCACATAGCAGCTTTGATCATCACCTGTGTATGGTAGAGGAAATGGATGCCTAGGGGCAGTTTTTTATTTTTAACTTTTTATTTTGTGTTGGGGGTATAGGCGATTAACAGTGATGGTTTCAGGTGATCAGCAAAGTAACTCAGCCATGCATACACATGTATCCATTCTCCCCCAGACTCCCCTCCCATCTAGGCTGCCACAAAGCGTTGAGTAGAGTTCCATGTGCTCTACAGTAGATCCTTGTTGGTTACTTATTTTAAGTATAGCAGTATGTACCTGTCCATTCCCAACTCCCTAACTATCCCCTCCCCCCATCCTTCCTCCTAGCAACTGTAAGTTCAGTCTGTGAGTCTGTTTCTGTTTTGTGAGTGAGTTTGAATCATTTCTTTTTAGGTTCCACATATAAAGGATGTCATTCGATATTTCTCCTTCTCTGACTGACTGCACTCAGTCTGACAATCTCTAGGTCCATTCATGTTGCTACAAATGGCATTATTTCATTCTTTATAATGACTGAGCAATATCCATCGTATGTGTGTACCACATCTTCTTTATTCATTCCTCTGCTGATGGCCGTTGAGGTTGTGTCCATGTCTTGGCTGTTGTAAACAGTGCTGTGGCAAACATCAGGGTGCATGTATCCTTTCGGATCATGTTCTTCTCCGGATATATGCCCAGGAGTGGGATTGCAGGGTCATCTATGGTAGCCTTTTTTTTTTTTTTAGGTAAACTGCTTTTTTAAAGAACTGGACAAACTAATTCTAAAAATCACAATGTAAAGTGCCAAGGATGTCTAAGACAGTTTTGAAAAACTACAAGGATAAACAGAACTATAGGGAAGCCCTGTGTTCTATCAGTTTCAAGACTTAATATAAAGATATAGTAACTGAAACAATATGATAAATGGAAATAACCAGACAGAGAAGTAAATTGGGAAATGAAATAGAAGCAGACCTATATGTATATGTGGGAATACAGTGACAGCCAGAGAAAACACGTACCTGAGTAGAAAAGGATTGGCCCTTCGGTAAATGGTGTTGGAATAATTGGCTAGCCAGGTGGGAAAAAACAAATTTAGATCCCTACCTCACACCATACAGTGAAAATAAACTCAAAAATGTGCCAGTCAGTTCAGTTGCTCAGTTGTATCCGACTCTTTGCAACCCCATGGACTGCAGCACGCCAGGCTTCCCTGTCCATCACCAACTCCAAAAGCTTGCTCAAATTCATGTCCATCAAGTTGGTAATACCATCCAACCATCTCATCCTCCGTCGTCCCCTTCTGCTCCTGCCTTCTATGTTTCCCAGCATCAGGGTCTTTTCCTGTGAATCAGTCCTTTGCATCAGGTGGCCAAAGTATTGGAGGTTCAGCTTTAGCATCAGTCCTTCCAATGAATATTTAGGACTGATTTCCTTTAGGATTGATGGGTTTGATTCCCTTGCAGTCCAAGGGACTCTCAAGAGTCTTTTCTAACACCACAGTTCAAAAGCATCAATTCTTTGGTGCCCAGCTTTCTTTGTGGTCCAACTCTCACATCCATACATGACTACTGCGAAAACCATAGCCTTGACCAGACGTACCTTTGTTGGCAAAGTAATGCCTCTGCTTTTTAACATGCTGTCTAGGTTTGTCATAGCTTTTCTTCAGAGGAACAAGCGTCTCTTAATTTTATGGCTTTACACAAATTTGTAGAATGAGTAAAAGCTTTTAGGAGAAAATACAGAAGCCAAATAATATATACAAGGTCACACAAGTAATAAGTGGAATAACTATAGTCAAACCCAAGGGGTCTGATTCCAGAACGTGCCTTCTCACCCACTCAGTAGTACTTTCTCCTGGCCACTTTAGTGTGTAAGTTGGATCAGAGCTAGAAGAAACTGAAGTCCGGAAGTGGTGAATGAATTTGCATCTGAGGACTTCCTTGTGGAATCATCACTCAGCCAACAGGTTGGGCACTGACAATATGCCAATACATGGCCAAGTGTCTATGTGGCAGAGACCATCAGGAACTCAACAAACGTGTTGATGGCAAGAGAATGGGTAGTCGTAACACTTGGGTAGGTGAGAAAAGGATAAAAATAAGGTAACAGTGGTGAATCATTGTGTGGTGGGGTGGAAGGATATTAGGGAATCATTTAGTCTAATCCTCTCACTTTACAGGCTGGGAAATAGAACAGCGGGAAGGGACTTCTCATCAGTATTGGAGTCTGGAACCGTAAACAGAGAATACACATCTCTGGCCATGCTGTAAAGAACCAGCTTTTCCAGCTCTGTGGACATGACAATATCTTTTTTTTTTTTAATGATTATCCCACTCTGGACATCACTGTCCAGCCGGTGCCGAGTCTAACCTTCTGTCCATCACGTCCTCATTCATTCATTCACCATTATTTAGTCTTTCTTGTGCCCGTCTCCTCCCACTGCAGCCCCCCTACAGAATCCCAATCCTGAATTCACCCCTCTGATGAAAGAGCTGAGTCTGCCCAAAGAAAACCATGTCCCTTGGGGTCACTATGGGGTCATGCATCCCTCTAGAAAGCCTGCAGTGCCGCCTGTCAGTGGCTAGTGACCGTCACATTGACAAGTGCAAAGGCCACTTATTTTCTCCCTGACTTCACTCCCTGCTCCTCTCTGCTCCCCCGCCCCCAACACACACGCATACAGTGTCCTGGCTGCACTTTTGGTTTTCCTCCCAGCCACAGCTTTCAGAGTAAAGGTCTAATTCCCTGGAGTGTAAGCCACTCAGTTGTGTCTGACTCTCTGTGACCCCATGGACTGTAGCCCGCCAGACTCTTCTGTTCATGGAATTCTCCAGGCAAGAGTACTGGAGTGGGTTGCCTTCCCTAAGGGATCTTCCCAACCCAGGGATTGAACCAGGTCTCCCGAACTGCAGGCCGACTCTTTACCACCAGGGCTTCCCTGGTGGCTCAGAGGTTAAAGCGTCTGCCTGCAATGCGGGATACCTGGGTTCAATCCCTGGGTCAGGAAGCTCCCCTGGAGAAGGAAATGGCAACCCACTCCAGTACTCTTGCCTGGAGAAGGCCATGGATGGAGGAGCCTGGTGGGGTACAGTCCACAGATCGCAAAGAGTGGGACACAACTGAGTGACTTCACTTTCACTTTCTTTACCAATCAAGCTCTCAGGGAAGCCAGTACCTCAGAGTACCCAAAATGTTTTGTGATGTAGCTCCTGACTCATCTCTGCCGTCTGCCTTGCCCTTTCTCTCCCCTGGCCTCGTAGAACTTTCTGCAGTTCTCCAAAGGCACCATTTATCATTGCACTGTTTCAGAATTCACACGTGCTGTGCTGCCCCCAGTTCCTTCTACTCCCCTGATCTCTCAGCCCAGTATCCTGTGAACTTTCCCCGACTGAGGGCAGGAGCTCATGGAGGACTGACTGGTCACTTCCAGCAGGGCTGTGTCTGAGACTGGCAAGGAAGGCCAAGATAGGTTGAAACTGGAGAAAGGCACTGTGGGTGTTTGCAGTTTGGGGGTGGAGTCAAGGGGACTTTGTTTTACTTGGAGGGAATTTGATCTGAGAAAACTGAGTGGACCGGTTATAACAAGTAATATTATTTGATGAGTGCTTCCCAGTGTACCAGGTACCCTCCCATCAGTTCAGACAGTTCCTTGATCGCTTACTGCGTGTGCAGAGCTAAGGGCCAGGGCCCTGACCTTCACATCTACCCTGAGAGGCAGGTGCTTTGATCCCTGACTCACTGTTGATGGAGCTGAAGCCTGGAGGCTAGAGGACAAGGGAAAGTAGGTCAGGTGTAGGTCAGATTTAGAAGGTGAAGGAAAGCTGAAGGGAGGCAAGTACCTTGAAGTCAGGTTTCTGGTACTGTCAAGGGGTGACCACCAGTAGGAACCCTGAAGTGGAGGGCGTCCCAAACCTCCGCTGCTCAGGCTGCCAGTAATGTCACAATGTCTGGGGCGGGGTCTGTGGGATCTCTCTCGGCCTCCACCCCGTGGACTCTGGGGTGAGGGCCACTCCACTGGGCAGTGTCTCAGAAGCTTGTCCTCCACTCTTGGAGCAGTCCCCTGCTCCACCCTCCCAAAAGAGGCCCATGGGTCTCTGGAAGCAGTGGAAGAAGCAGAGGTGTGGAGGTGGGAAAACAGAGAATATACACGCAGAACACCGGGTTAACTGCACAGAAATAAGTGAGCCAGTGTAAGAAGGAGCCAAGGGACCTCCCTTGTGGCTCAGTGGCTAAGACCCCACGCCCCTGATGCAGGGGCCTGGTTTCAATCCTGGTCAAGGAACTGTTCCACGTGGTGCAACTGAGGGGTGTCATGCTGCAACTAAAGGTACTGTGTACTGCAAATAAGACCCAGCACAGCCAGATAAATAATTTTTTAAAAATAACCAGTCAGATTGTTTCGTAGTCCTTTACATTTATGGAGCAGGTTATTATTTACCTAATGTTTAATACCCGCCCCCTTTTTTTTTGGACTGTGCCATGCACGGCTTGTGGGATCTTATTTTCCCTGACCAGGGATTGAACCTGGGCCCTCTGCAATCAAAGTGCAGAGACCTAACCACTGGACTGCCAGGGCATTCCCCCATAAATGTCATTTCTTTCCATCAACAATAAGCTTATTTATGAGGTGGGTATTAGTTACATTTTGGAGTCAGGGACTCTGAGATTCCAAGGTGTTGAGTGACTTAGCTGAAGCCCCAAGAGTGGCTAATAGTGGGGTCAGGGCAGTTGGGGCCAGCCTGGCAAGGTTAAGCCTGGGCAACATGGTGGTGGCCAACAAGATTCTGCTGCAGTCTTGGTTCCTTTTTCTTTGCATGTCTCCCCCTTCCCAATCCCTGGGCATTGGCCCATCAACTTGCCTCTCATTAACTCATTTATAAAATAAACACGCACTGATCCATATCTAGTGAGGCATTCTTTTATTTTTTTATTTATTTGGCCATGGTAGGTCTTAGTTGTGGCATGTGGGACCTAGGGATGTCCTACAAGGGATGGACCCTGGGCCTCCTGCTTTGGGAGAACAGTCTTGGCCATCAGACCACCAGAGAAGTCCCTGTTGAGGCATTCTTTACTCTTCATATTTTTGAAACTGCATTGAGCTATAATTAACATAAAATGGGCTGCACATAAAGTGTATAATATGTCTTGACATATGTGTTCAAATGAAATTATGATAACCAAGGTAAT
This sequence comes from Antilocapra americana, assembly GCA_007570785.1. Taxonomy (NCBI): domain Eukaryota; kingdom Metazoa; phylum Chordata; class Mammalia; order Artiodactyla; family Antilocapridae; genus Antilocapra; species Antilocapra americana. The sequence goes on from ML661332.1 coordinate 16,228,541, forward strand.
AGATCTACCCTTTACTCCCCAAGATTTCTTTGTGCCTCTTTGTGATCCCTCTCACCTGACTCTCGCACTTTCTAATCTGCTTTCTGTCACTATAGTTTGTGTTTGCTAGAGTTTCGTATAATCGAATTATACATCAGAATCTGTATATACTGCAAGCTATGAATTCAAGTTGGTAATTTTTGCATACAGATATCCAGTTGTTCCAGCACCATTTGCTGAAAAGGCTATCCTTCTATTTGTAGATTGCTGTGTTTTTGGTTTTTGCTTTGGCCACACAATATGTAACGCTGGATCGTGGTTCCCCCACCAGGGGTCAAACTTGGGCCTGCTGCACTGGGAGTGCCAGGTCCTAACTACTGGACTACTAGGGAAGTCCCAGTGTTTTTGCTCTTGGCTGCACTGGGTCTTCGTTGCTTTGCATGGGCTTTCTCTAGGTGAGGTGAGTGGGGACTCCCTGTTGTGGAGCATCAGCTCTAGGCACATGGGCTCAGTAGTTGCAGTCGTGGGCTCTAGAGCCTGGTAGTTGTGGTGCACAGGCTTAGCTGCTCTGCAGCATGTGGGATCTTCTTGGGCCAGGGATCGAACTGGTGTCCCCTGCATTGCAAGGCAGATTTTTAACCACTGGACCACCAGAGAAGCGTCTAGTTGTGTTTTTATCATGAAAGGACGTTGATTTTTTTTTTTGTCACATGCTTTTTTGCATCTATTGAATTGATTATGTGTTTGTTTTCCTTTGTCCTATTAATGTGCTATATGACATTGATTTTCCTATAATTGAAACCCCCCTTGCCTTCATAGGATAAATCCCATTTGGTCACTGTGTGTACTCTTTTTCAATGTGCCATTGGATTTGGCCTGCTAGTATTTTATTGAAGATTTTTGTACCTATGTTCATTAGGAATATTGGTCTATAGTTTTCTTACAGAATCTCTCTGGCTTTGGTATCAGGATAATGTTTTCCTCACAGAAAGTGTTCGCCTACTCTAGTTTTTGGAAGAGTTGGAATAAGACTGATGTTAATCCTTTTTCAAATGTTTGGTAGAATTGGCAAATGAAGACATCTAGTCCTGATTTTTCTTTGTCAGGACATTTTTGATTACTGATCCAATCTTCTTACTTATTATAGGTCTGTTGAGAATTTCTATTTGTTCTTCAGTTAGTTTTAATAATTTAGAAATTTGTCAATTTCATCCTGACCACCTTGTTTGCATATAATAGTTTATAGTGTTCCCTTATAATCCTTTTCATTTCTGTTTTCATTTCTGATTTTAGTTATTTTCATCTTGTATTTTTTTTAGTCTAACTAAAGTCCTGTCAATTTTGTTATATTTTCAAAGAACTACCTTTTGATTTTTTCAATTCTCTGTTATTCCCCACCTCCCATATTTATTTGTGCTGTATCTTATTTCCTTCCTTCCTTTAATTTGCTCTTATTTTTCTGATTCCTTAAGCTTTAAAGGCAGGTTGTTGATCTGAGATCTTCTATTAATATAAGCATTTACAACTATAAATTTCCCACTGAGTACTTCTTTTACTGTATCTCTTAAGTTTTTGGTACATCTTCGTTTGTCTCAAAGTATTTTCTAATTTCCTTAGTGATTTCTTCTTTAACCCATTGGTTTTTTTAATGAGTGTGTTGTTTACTATCTGCATATTTGCTAATTTTCCAGTTTTCCTTCTGTTACTGATTTCTAAATTCAATCCACTGCATTCAGAGAACATACTTTATATGATTTCAATTCTCTTAAATTTCTTCAGAGTTCTTTTATTGTCCTACATCTATATTAATGAGATATTGATCTGTAGTTTTGTGTGTTTGTCTGGCTTTGATGAGTGAACTAAAGTGAAGTGAAAGTCGCTCAGTTGTGTCTGATGCTTTGTGACCCCGTGGACTATACAGTCCATGGAATTCTCTAAGCCAGAATGCTGGAGTGGGTAGTCTTTCCCTTCTGCAGGGGATCTTCCCAACCCAGGGATCTAATCCAGGTCTCCCACATTGCAGGCAGATTCTTTACCAGCTGAGCCACAAGGGGACTTTGGTAAGAGGGCAATGCTAAGTTAGAATGAGTTAGGAAGTGTTCCCTTTTATTCAAGTTTTTGGAAGAGTTTGAGAAGGATTGATGTTGATTCTCCTTTAGATTTTTTGGTATAATTCATCAGTGAAGCCATCAGGTCCTGAGTCTTTGTTAGGTTTTAAAATTTATTAAAATTTGTTTTGTGGCCTAACATATGATCTGTCCAGGAGAAAGCTCCATGTGTACTTAAGAACAATGCATATTCTTTGGAAGAAGTGTACTGTACGTACGTCTGTAAGGTCTAGTTGATTTATAGTGGGTTTTTTTAAAAAAATTCAGTTAGTTTTATTTCTGGCTGCACTGGGTCTTTGTTGCTGTGCAGGGACTTTTCTGTAGTTACAGCAAGTGGGGGCTACTCTCTAGTTGTTCTGTGTGGGCTTCTTGTTGCAGTGGCTTCTCTGTTGCAGAGCATGGACTCTAGGCACACAGGTTTCAGTAGTTGTGGCTCAAGGGCTCTAGAGTGTGTACGTTCACTAGTTGTGGCGCACGGGCTTCGTTGCTCTGAGACATGTGGGATCTTCCTGGTCCAGGGATCAAACCAGTATCCACTGCATTGGAAGGAGGATTCTTAACCTCTGGACCACCAAAGGACCCCTATAATGTTTTTCAAGTACTCTATTTCCTAATTGATTTTCTATATAGGATCAGTCAGTTCAGTTGCTCAGTCATGTCTGACTCCTAACAACCCCATGAACCGTAGCACGCCAGGCCTCCCTGTCCATCACCAACTTCCGGAGTCTACTCAAACCCATGTCCATCGAGTTGTTGATACCATCCAACCATCACATCCTCTGTTGTCCCCTTCTCCTCCTGCCTTCAATCTTTCCCAGCATCAGGGTCTTTGCCAATGACTCAGCTCTTTGCATCCGGTAGCCAAAGTATTGGAGTTTCAGCTTCAACATCAGTCCTTCCAGTGAACACCTCGGACTGATCTCCTTCAGGATGGACTGGTTGTATCTCCTTGCAGTCCAAGGGACTCTCAAGAGTCTCTCCAACACCACAGTTCAAAAGCATCAATTCTTCGGTGCTCAGCTTTCTTTATAGTCCAACTCTCATCCATACATGACTACTGGAAAAACCATAGCTTTGACTAGACGGACCTCTGTTGGCAAAATAATGTCTCTGCTTTTTCATACGCTATCTAAGTTGGTGATAACTTTCCTTCCAAGGAGTAAGCGTCTTTTAATTTCATGGCTGCAATCACCATCTGCAGTGATTCTGGAGCCCAGAAAAATAAAGTCTGCCACTGTCTCCACTGTTTCCCTATCTACTTGCCATGAAGTGATGGGACTGGATACCATGATCTTAGTTTTCTGAATGTTGAGCTTTAAGCCAACTTTTTCACTCTCCTCTTTCACTTTCATCAAGAGGCTCTTTAGTTCTTCACTTTCTGCCATAAGGGTGGTATCATCTGCATATCTCAGGTTATTTTTATTTCTCCCGGAAATCTTGATTCCAGCTTGTGCTTCCTCCAGCCCAGCATTTTGCATGATGTACTCTGCATGTAAGTTAAATAAGCATGGTGACAGTATATAGCCTTGACATACTCCTTTTGCTATCTGGAACCAGTCTGTTGTTCCATATCCAGTTCTAACTGTTGCTTCCGGACTTGCACACAGATATCTCAAGAGGCAGGTCAGATGGTCTGGTATTCCCATCTTTTTCAGAATTTTCCACAGTTTATTGTGATCCACACAGTCAGAAGCTTTGGCATAGTCAATAGAGTAGAAATAGATGTTTTTCTGGAACTCTCTTGGTTTTTCAATGATCCAGCAGATGCTGCCAATTTGATCTCTGGTTCCTCTGCCTTTTCTGAAACAGCTTGAACATGTGGAAGTTCACGGTTCACGTACTGCTGAAGCCTGGCTTGGATAATTTTGAGCATTACTTTACTAGATTGTGAGATGAGTGCAATGTGCAGTAGTTTGAGCATTCTTTGGCATTGCCTTTCTTAGGGATTGGAATGTAAACTGACCTTTTCCAGTAAGTCCTGTGGCCACTGCTGAGTTTTCCATATTTGCTGGCATATTGAATGCAGCACTTTCACAGCATTGCCTTTTAGGATTTGAAATAGCTCAACTGGAATTCCATCACCTCCACTAGCTTTGTTCATAGTGATGCTTGACTTGACTTCACATTCCAGGATGTCTGGCTCTAGGTGAGTGATCACATCATCGTGGTTATCTGGGTCATGAAGATCTTTTTTATAGTTCTGTGTATTCTTGCCACCTCTTCTTAATATCTTCTGCTTCTGTTAGGTCCCTACAATTTCTGTCCTTTATTGAGCCCTACTTTGCATGAAATGTTCCCTTGATGTCTCTGATTTCTTGAAGAGATCGCTAGTCTTTCCCATTCTATTGTTTTCCTCTGTCTCTTTGCACTGATCACTGAGGAAGGGTTTCTTATCTCTCCTTGCTATTCTCTGGAACTCTGCATTCAAATGGGTATATCTTCCCTTCTTTGCTTTTTTGCTTCTCTTCTTTTCACAGCTATTTGTAAGGCCTTCTCAGACAGCCATTTTGCTTTTTTGCATTTCAGTTTTTGGGGGATGGTCTTGCTCCGTGTCTCCTATACAATGTTATGAACCTCTGTCCATAGTTCATTAGGCACTCTTATCAGATCTAGTCACTTAAATCTGTTTCTCATGTCTACTGTATAATTGTGAGGATTTGATCTAGATCATACCTGAATGGTCTAGTGTTTTTCCTTACTTTCTTCAATTTAAGTCTGAATTTGGCAATAAGGAATTCATGATCTGAGCCACAGTCAGGTCCTGGTCTAGTTTTTGTTGACTGTGTAGGGTGTTCTTTCCATTACTGAAATAAAGGTATTGAAGTCTCCAACTATTAGTGTAGAGCTGTCTGTTTCTCCCTTCAGTTCTGTCAGTGTTTGCTTCATATATCTTGGGACTCTGTTGTTGGTGTATGCATGCCTGCTAAGTTGCCTCAGTCGTGTCTGACTCTCTGCGAACCTGTGGACTGTAGCCCACCAGGCTCCCCTGTTCATGGGATTCTCTAGGCAAGAATACTGCAGTGGGTTGTTCTGCCTTCCTTCAGGGGACCTTCCCAACACAGGAGGGAACCCATGTCTCTCGTGTCTCCTGCATTGGCAGGCGGGTTCTTTACCACTGGTGCCACCTGGGGAGCCCTGTTCGGTGTATACATAACTGTTAAAGCTTCTTCATAAGTTGACCCTGGTGTCAATATAAAATGTCCTCCTTTGTCCCTAGTAACAGTTTTTGACGTAAAATCTATTTTGTGATATGAGTATAGCCATCCTAGGTCTCTTTTGATTATTCTTTACATAGAGTATCTTTCCATTCTTTCACTTTCTACTTATTTGTGGCTTTGGATCTAAAGTAAGTCTCTTGACAGCAGCATATACTTGGATGCTTCCCCACCTCTTTTCATTCCAATCCCAAAGAAAGGCAATGCCAAAGAATGTTCAAACTACCGCACAATTGTATTCATTTCACATGCTAGCAAATTAATGCTCAAAATTCTCCAAACCAGACTTCAACAGTACATGAACTGAGAACTTCCAGATGTTCAAGCTGGATTTAGATAAGTCAGAGGAACCAGAGATCAAATTGCCAACATCTGTTGGATCATAGAAAAAGCAAGAGAATTCCAGAAAAAACATCTGCTTCATTGACTGCGCCAAAGCCTGAGTGTAGATCACAACAAACTAGAAAATCCTTCAAGAGATGGGGAATACCAGAACTTTACCTGCATCCTGAGAAATCTGTATGCAGGTCAAGAAGCAACACTTAAAACCGGATATGGAACAATGGATCGGTTCCAGTTAGGGAAAGGAGTACTACAGTGCTGTACATTGTCACCCTGCTTATTTAACTTATTTGCAGAGGACATCATGTGAAATGCCTGACTGGATGAAGCACAAGTTGGAATCAAGATTGCAGGGAGAAATATCGGTTACCGCAGATATGCAAATGACACCACCCTTATGGCAGACAGTGAAGAGGAATGAAAGAGCCTCTTGATGAAGGTGAAAGAGGAGAGTGAAAATGTTGGCTTAAAACTCAACATTCAGAAAACTAAGATCATGGCGTCTTGTCCATCCCTTCATGGCAAATAGATGGGGAAACAGTGGAAATAGTGGCAGACTATTTTCTTGGGCTCCAAAATCACTGCAGATGGTGACTGCAGCCATGAAATTGAAAGATGCTTGCTCCTTGGAAGAAAAGCTATGGCCAACCGAGACAGCATATGAAAAAGCAGAAACATTACTTTGCTGACAAAGGTTCATATAGCCAAAGCAATGTTTTTTCCGGTAGTATATATGGATGTGAGATTGGGACCATAAGGAAAGCTGAGTGCCAAAGAACTGATGCTTTTAAACTGTGGTGTTGGAGAAGACTCTTGACAGTCCCTTGGACTGCAGAGAGATCCAACCAGTCCATCCTATCAGAAATCAGTCCTGAATAGTCATTGGAAGGACTGATGCTGAAGCTGAAGCTCCAATACTTTGGCCACCTGATGCCACTGACTCATTGGGAAAGACCCTGATGCTGGGAAAGATTGAGAAGGCAGGAGGAGAAAGGGACGACAGAGGATGAGATGGTTGGATGGCATCACTGACTCGATGGACATGAGTTTGAGCAATCTCTGGGAGTTGATGATGGACAGGGAAGCCTGGCGTTCTGCAGTCCATGGGGCGCAAAGAGTCGGGCATGACTGAGTGACTGAACTGACCTGAATGATTACTGATGTTGAACATCTTTTCATGTGCTTACTTGGCCATTTGCATATCTTCTTTGGGGAAATGTTTATTCAAATCTTGCAAGATCGTTTAAAAATCCATTCTGCTTTTTTTGGTAAGGGATAAAATATACATAAAATTTGCCATTTTAATAATTTGAAACATATAATTGAGTAGCATAAATTCATTCATAAATTGTGCACTATCACCAATCTCTGTCTTTTAATTAGTCTGTTTCCATTTAAAGTGACTACTGATATTGAGGAACTTACTTCTGCCATAGTTCAGTTCAGTTGCTCAGTCGTGTCCAACTCTTTGTGACCCCATGAACTGCTGCATGCCAGGCCTCCCTGTCCATCACCAATTCCCGGAGTCTACCCAAACCCATGTCCATTGAGTTGGTGATGCCATCCAGCCATCTCATCCTCTGTCATCCTCTTTTCCTCCTGCCCTCAATCTTTCCCAGCATCAGGGTCATTGCCAATGAGTCAGCTCTTTGTATCCGGTGGCCAAAGTATTGGAGTTTCAGCTTCAACATCAGTCCTTCCAATGAACACCCAGGACTGATCTCCTTTATGAAGCCCTGGTTGGATCTCCTTGCAGTCCAAGGGACTCTCAAGTGTCTTCTCCAACACCACAGTTCAGAAGCATCAATTCTTCGGCTCTCGGCTTTCTTTATAATCCAGTTCTCACATCCATACATGACTACTGGAAAAACTGTTGCCTTAACTAGACAGACCTTTGTTTTAAAAATAATGTCTCTGCTTTTTCATACACTGTCCAAGTTGGTTATAACTTTCCTTCCAAGGAGTAAGCGTCTTTTAATTTCATGGCTGCAGTCACCCACCATCTGCAGTGTTTTTGGAGCCCAGAAAAATAAAGTCAGCCACTAGTTCCACTGTTTCCCCATCTATTTGCCATGAAGTGATAGGACCGGATACCATGATCTTAGTTTTCTGAATGTTGAGCTTTAAGCCAACTTTTTCACTCTCCTCTTTCACTTTCATCAAGAGGCTCTTTAGTTCTTCTTCACTTTCTGCCATAAGGGTGGTGTCATCTGCATATCTGAGGTTATTGATATTTCTCCTGGAAATCTTGATTCCAGCTTGTGCTTCCTCCAGCCCAGCGTTTCTCATGATGTACTCTGCATATAAGTACTGTTTTCTATATTGTTATCTTTTTTGTTCCTCAGTCCTCCCAGTACTGCCTTCTTTTGTGTTTGATTCTTCTCCTTATATGTACTATTTTGATTTCCTCTTCATCCTTTTCTATGTATTTCCTACTTATTTTTTATTGGTTACCATGGTGATTACAATTAAGATTAAGAGTTGATTTATCATCATAAACTTTGAAGGCCAGAAACCAGTAGAATGATACGTTTAAAGAACTGACAGGAAAACAAAAAATCCTGTCAACCAGTAATTCTGTATTCATAAAAATTGTTAAGGAGAAGTTCAGACATGCCCGGATAAACAAAAGCTATCGTTAATAAACCAAAGCTATCGTTAATAAACCTACCCTACAAGAAATGCTGTGCATATATATGCTCAGTCATTCAGTCATGTCTGACTCTTAGCGACCCTGTGGACTACAGCCCACCAGCACCTCTGTCCCTGGGATTCTCAAGGCAAGAATACTGGAGTGGGTTACTATTTCTTCCTCCAGGGGATCTTGCTGTCCCAGGGATTGAACTGGTGTCTCTTGCATTGGCAGGTGGATTCTTCCACCAATGAGCCACCTGAGAAGCCCTCAAGGCTTCCCAAGGGGAGTCATTCTGACTAAAACCAAAAGTCACTGGATAACTCAGTCATATAAAGAAAGAAAGTTCACTGATAACAAGGTAACTACAAAGTAAAATAAAAGCTAGTATTATTGTATCTTGGGTATGTAACTCCTCTTTAATTCTTACCTGGTTTAAAAGATAGATGCATAAAACCATAATTACGAATGTGTTAATATGCTTGCAATATATTAAGATGTATTTGTAACAATACCGACTTAACGGGGGGTGTGGAATTGAGTAGGAGGAGTTAATGGATGCCATTGAAGTTAAAATGGTATAAATTCAACCTAAAGTGCCATATACATTTATCTGTCTCTTAAGTGTGCTTTGATAATTTGTCTTTGTTTCCATGTATTTTTCATTTCAACTAAGTTATTGAATTTATTTGCAAAATGTTGTTCCTAATATTTCCTTATTATTCTTTTATGATTTGTAGAATCTGTTGTGATGTAGAATCTTTCATTCCTAATACTGGTGATTTGTATTTTCTTTTTTCCTGACCAATCTGGCTAGAGGTTTATCAATTTTGTTGATTTTCTCAAGAAGTGGCTTTTGGTTTTCTATTTCATGGATTTTTGCACTGATCTTTGTTATTTTCTTCTGTATATTTTGGTTTCAGGTGGAAACGGAGGTCACTGACATCTTTCCTTTTTTAACAAATATTTAGTGCTATGCATTTCTCTCTCTAACAGAGATATCCCACAAATTCTAATATATTGCATTTCCATTTTCCACTCAAAATAGTTCCTAATTATTCTTTGATCCAGAGGTGTGTTATTCTTTTTCTAAATATTTATGAATTTTCCAGAGATCTTTTTGTTAATGATTTCTAATATAATTCCACTGTGATCAGAAAACGTGTCTTGTATGACTTGAATCCTTTTTATCAAGACTTGTTTTATGGCCAAGAATATGGTCTTAAGACTACGTATCCTCCTAGTGTGAGGTGTAATATTCTATACATGTCAAGTTGGTCGATAGTGTTGTTCCAGCTTAATTCTGGCTGATTATTTATCTGCTTATTTTATCAATTATTGAGAGTAGTATTGAAATCTTTGACTCAAACTGTGATTTTTTTTTTTCTTACAGTTGTATCCGTTTGTGTTTCATGTGTTTTGAAGCTGTCTTATTGGGCACGTGAACATTTAGAATTGGTCTATCCTCAATCGTGTCATTATGAATTCACCTTTTTCTTAATCTCTGGCAATATTTTCTGCTCTGCATTCAAATCTGTCTGATTTTATTACACCTCTCCCAGCTTTCTTTTGACAAGCATAAACAAGGTGTATCTTTTTCCACCTTTTTGCTGTTACCATTAAGAGTCTTTGCAGTCAAAGTACATTTCTTATGGGCAGCATATAATTGGGTCTTACTTTTTTTATCCATTCTGACAATCTCAGCCTTTTAATTGGGTTGTTCATTTTATTATTTTTTGGCCTTGTGTGGCATGCAGGATATTAGGTCCTTGACCAGGGGTTGAACTCGTGTCCCCTGGGGTGGAAGTGAGTTTGAATCACTGGATCACCAGGGAAGTCCCTTAACTGGGCTGTTTAGACCATTTACCTTTACTGTGATTGACAGAGTTAGGTTTCAGTTTATCATCCTATTTGTTTTCTGGTTCTTTCATCTGTTCTTTGTTACCCTTTCCTCTTTTTCTGCCTTCTTTTGGATTACTTGAGAATTTTTAATTGTATTTTGTCTGTTTTGTTGGCTTATTAACTCTGTTATTTTATAGTTTGCATTATATGGATTTAACCTACCACAGTTCATCTCATCACAGGAACAAACCAGGCCTTAAACACAATCCCAGAGCAGGTGCCCGCACAGAGCTGTCTGGGAAGAGGGCCCACCCATTGGGGCCCATTCTCCTTTCCCCTTGCTGATCACACCAAGGGCCTTGGAAAGTCATCACACCACTCAGAACCTCAGCTTGCTCCTTTGTAAACTGAGGTCATCCCACCTTCCCTGCCTGCCTTGGAATGGTGTTCTGTCCTAGGAATAAAGACCCCATGCCTTTCCACACACTAGCCTAGCTAATGCAACCACTAGGCCTGCTCCTAGGACCACTAGACTCTCAAGATGTGTGGTTGGAAATACTGAGAATGGGAACAAAGGTTGAGTGTGTGGGCAGCCAAGGGCCCCTGGGTTCTAAAACCTGCTGCTTGATCCCTACGTCCCTGTAAGGTGGGGGAGGTCTACCTGGGGAAGTGCCTCTTCCCTGTGCCCTCCTAACGGAAGCCTGATGGGCGGTCTCCCTACTCTCCAGACCCAAAACCCAGAGAATACCAGGAAATCTGCCTGGAGGTTCCAGACCGAAGCTTTTCTCTCATTCCTTCCCCTTTATCGGATTCTCCATCAGTCACATGGTGGTATCTGGAGGCAAGAGGCGAGCTTCCACCTGCCTTCTGGTTCCTAATTGGGTGATCTCTGCACCAGATCTGCTCTCATCTAGCCACTTCTGGAAGGCCTGACCAGACCAAGTGGCTCAACCACATCTGGGCCATTGGCTGTCCCTGGCAAGAACAGGGTGACCCAGGAAATTCCCTGGCAGTCCAGTGCTTCCCTGGTGGCTCAGCTGGTAAAGAACCGCCTGCAGTGTGGGAAACCCAGGTTTGACCCCTGGATTGGAAAGATGCCCTGGAGAAGGCAATAGCAACCCACTCCAGTATTCTTGCCTAGAGAATCCCATGGACAGAGGAGCCTGGAGGGCTACAGTCCATGCGGTTGCAAAAGAGTCGAACATGACTGAGCGATTTAGCACACACACCAGTAGTTAGGACTCTGGTTCCACAGCCAGCGCAGGGTTCCATCACTGGTGGAGGAACTGAGACCCCACGTGCATCCTCCGACTGTCAAAAAGAATAGGGTGAGGCATACAACACTTGTATCTACAGGAGCGCCTGGGGGCCCAGGAGGATCTCAGCCTGGCTCAGCTGCCACAACTTTTATGTTCTTGGGTGTTTTCCATTACCTGCCAATCTGGAGTTTTCCCAGTTGCATGTGATTCTGATGAGGGAGAGGTAAATGTAGGTTTACCTACCGTTATAAGAAATAACGGAGACAGAGCCCTTCTACACTTGGCCTAGCTTCCCCCAGTGCTAACTTTTGCAAAACTATAACATCACCACTAGGATACTGACATTACTAAAAATCCACCGATCTTACCAAATTTCCCCAGTTAAGTGTGTGACATTTTAATGATTAGACCATGGAAGCTTCGACCCAACCTTAACCTACTTGGCAAACCTACTGTGACGCAGAGGGACTTCACCCCACTGGTCAGTTTATTTGTGCCCCAGAAAACCAGAAAGAGGTTAACGGAAATTAAATTTCAGGGCATGCTATGTGCCAGGCTCTCCTCGTGCCATCGTCTGCTGCCTGCAGGAGCCTGTTTTACCAACACGAAGAGTGAGTAAGGCGCAGGGAGGGAGGGTGTCTGGGCCCGAGGTCCGAGGCCGGGCAGGGGCTACCTAGGCCCGCCTACACTCCGAAAACAGCTCAGACGGGCAGTCACGCTGCGAGGAGACCTAGAGGGCTCCACAGACATTAGCGGGGACGTTAGAGTGGGCCCCGGCCCCGCACGCGCCCTCCTGAGCGCGGCCGCCCCGGGGACGCCCCGCGGGACGCCGGGAAGCGCGCGCCCCGCCCTGGGGCGCGCAGCCCGCGGCTGCCCCCTGCCGCCGCGGCGTGGGCGCCGCAGCCCCGGCTGTCTCCGCCTCCGGATTGGAGGCTCCGGCAGTCTCCCGGCCAGCTGCCTGCGGCCATCGGATTGGCTGCACCCCGATACCGCGGCCCCGCCCGTTTCCCCGGGTCCTTTGATCACGCGCCTGCTGGCTCTTCCGGGGCCCGGGAGCCAAACGAGGGCGTTCCTTTCCGGGCTGCAGCGGCGGGAGGTAAGGCATGGCCGGGTTGCATGGGCTGCAGAGCGCTGGTACAGGTCAACGCCTCGGGGTGTCGGGATTCCAGGATACTCGGGTCGCTCTGCGCCCCCCTCACGTTCTCCTCCCCCGACCAGACCCTCCCAGCGCCGTAGGAACCACCTCCCGCTCTCCCTTGCTGATCCGCATCCTAGGGACGGCCTGTCACCCTCCCTACCTCGTAGTGTCCGCTCGACCACGGGACGGGCGTGCGACTGGGCAAGTCCGGAGCCCCCATGGGCACCGAGACTGGTGGCTCAGCCCTTAACCTCCGATGGAAACCCAGGCTAACCGGGGTCATGGACCTCGGGGCATCTGCGTGCAGCCACCCGTTAAGAGTCTCCTTGCATCTGTCATGGGAGCTGACCCTCTCCACTTCCGCCTGTCATCCCGGGGAGGGACCCGGGCGGAGCCCCGAATGAGGACCAGGGGGAGGTGACATCACCTCGCAGATGCAGCCCAGTCCTGCCCACTGGTGTCCACCCTGGCACAAGACCAATGGGGGAGACTGTGCCCAGGTTCTATGTCTAGAGTGACACCAGGGACAACGAAGGCCTGGGACCTATAGCCTTAAGTGTGGGCACTGGACCAGGATCCGGCGGGGGCGTCCTCCAGATGCTTCTGCCTCACCCCTTGGCTGCAATGAGGACCCCATATTTTAACCTAATCTCTCCATTTTGCTTCACTGGATAGCTTCTGGCATTTCAGTGATCCAGGAGGAGGGGGTGGGAGCTGGGGACCTCCACCTAACCTTCCCTCAATAACTGGTATCTGCAAATATTTGGCCAGCACCAGCACCTGAGTGACAGCCCCACCCTAGGCAGCACTCGAGCCTTGGGTCTGGCCTCCCCTTGGTGCCCTTTACCCCCAGGATTTGCTGAGAGTCACTGGAGGGTTCAGCCCAGCACACTGACCTGGAAGACCCCCTCCCTCCCCTTTCCAGGACCTGACCTTAGTTTTCTTGTATTATTACTATCTCGGGGAGGGATTCAGAGCCTGGCTGTCACCCTAGGTGGAATTGACAACCTCCCCCCTCCTCCTCAGGCTTCCCTCATAGTTCAGATATAAAAGAATCTGCCTACAATGTGGGAGACCTGGGTTCGATCTCTGGGTTGGGAAGATCCCCTAGAGAAGGGAAAGGCTCCCCACTCCAGTATTCTGGCCTGGAGAATTCCACAGACTATACAGTCCATGGGGTCGCAGAGTCGGACATGACTGAGCGACTTTCACCTTCACTTTCACTTTCCTCTTCAGGGAGCCCAGGGGAGGCGCCCTCCCGAGGCAGTGCTGCCCATGCTGACTACCCAGCCCTCCAGCTGCCGGTGTCATGAGTAACACCACAGTGCCCAATGCCCCGCAGGCCAACAGCGACTCCATGGTGGGCTATGTGTTGGGGCCTTTCTTCCTCATCACCCTGGTCGGGGTGGTGGTGGCTGTGGTAAGGAGCCTACACACACCCCCCCCACTCTTGCTAAGGCAGGGCCGAGTGGGCCCGGACCAGCCTGTACACAGCATCTCACTGTCCTGCTGTCACAGGAGAGGAGGGTGTGGAGGTGGGTCCCTGTCCCCCGCGGGCCATCCTGGGCTCAGCCACCTTTACAGTGCTGTGTCTGTTACAGGTGATGTATATCCAGAAGAGAAAACGGTGAGTGTCCCTGTCCTGAGTGCCACCTCCCTGCATCCTGCTTAAGTTCTTCCCATAGGATCTGAGATCCCAGCATACATGTAAGACGCCCCTCAGCCATTCTTAGACAAACCTGCAATTCCCCGCACGCCACTGTTAGGTTTCTTCCTATCCAGTCGTGTCCTCAGAACTCTAGTATACCCTGAAGGGTGCTCCTGTCTGGGGGAAATGGTGGAATCAGGTGTCTGCAGGGAGGTGTGGGATGCTGTGGATGAGCGCATCTGTGCCCCCCAGGGTGGACCGGCTTCGCCATCACCTGCTCCCCATGTACAGCTACGACCCTGCCGAGGAGCTGCATGAGGCCGAGCAGGAGCTGCTCTCGGACGTGGGGGACCCCAAGGTGAGCACCCTGGGGAGACGAGAACCAGCAGTGGTGGGCCTGCTCTCCTCACAGCCCTTAAGCCAGAACCTGCTTCTGCCCTCAGCCTTCCCCATTTGGGCCGTGGCCAGTCAGGTGCCTCCCTCCAAGCTGTGCTGTGGCCTGGTCTCCCCTGCTACAGGTGGTCCACGGCTGGCAGAGTGGCTACCAGCACAAGCGGATGCCCTTACTGGATGTCAAGACGTGACCTGAGTACCCCAGAACCACGGGGTCCCAATCACCCAGGGCCCTGCAGCCTGCTGCTCCCCCAGCATCCTTCCTTCCATGCTGGCTCCTAAGCCCCGCAGAGCCGCCAGCCTCCACCTCACTCCCTTTGTGGGATGAGCCTACCTACCAGCCACTCCCAGGAACTAATGAGAATGTTCCTTCCTGGGGTGAAAGGGTGGCTGGGATTACCAGGTGGGGCTTTGCCCTTCTGTGGGCACCTTTCTCTAGCCCTCCCAGGCTTAGCTTTGGAGCTGTTCCCATGGTGACAGGGCCTAATGTATATTCAGTATATATATTTTGTAAATAAAATGTTTTGTGGCTAGGGGTGTAGTTGATTTCTTCAAGAGGGGCTTAAGTTACCTTCCCTGGAGTCAGTGAAGTTGCTCAGTCGTGTCTACCAGGCTCCTCTGTCCATGGAATTTTCTAGGCAAGAGTAGTGGAGTGGGTTGCCATTTCCTTCTCCAGAGGATCTTCCCGACCCAGGGATCAAACCTGGGTCTCCCACATTTGCAGGCTTTACCATCTGAACCACCAGGGAAGCCCTAACTCTTCACCCACTCGACAGATCCTTGGTTTCTACCATTCCCTATTCCAGGCATCTACCACAGAAAAGACTCAGTCCAGAAAAGGATATTTTTTTATTCAAGTAACTGCAAATAGGAAACCAGAGGGGAGCCCCAGGCTGGGACAAATAATGGCTACCTCCTCCCTGACAGAACAGGTGGAGGTGGCCCCTACACCTGACAGTCAACACGGGCCCCCCCCAACTCTGCTGCAGCATCCTAGGGGCAGGACCCCACCTTCCCTGGGACTGGGGGAGTCGGTACCCAGCCTGCTTTGCTCGAGGCCCCTTCCCCTAAGAGGTTCTTGGAGGAGGGGCACGTGGGCAGAACAGGAGGCAATGAGGATGGACATTTGGCGCTGGTAGCAGCAGCAAGGATGGATGTCTAAGAATGAAACATTTAACAAAAACAACACGACTGTCCAGAGGTAGTTTGTGAACAGAGGAAAGATGGAACCAGAACCTTGGGGGCTGGGGAGGAGCAGAAGGGTGGGAGTGGGCAAGACTAGCTCCATGTTATTAGTGCCCCGAGGGGAGGCAGGAGGGGAAACTTGAGGTCTGGAGCAGAAGCAGCCAGGGACGGGAGCCGCTGCAGGGAGCCCGGGCCTCCTGGGCCTCACCTGGATAAAGGGGATTCTCTCCATCACTGCAATGGGGTTCCAGGGTGAGGGCAAGGTGGGCTGGAGCCTGCCTAGAGCTGGGAGGGGGCTTACATTCCTAGCTTCCTTCCTGAGCCCCCAAGAGGGTGGCACCACCTCGTGTGGGGACTAGGCAAGGCGGGAAGGGGTGTGAGCCACCCTCGGTGAGACACAGGTCGGGCGGGGGTGGTGGGGGGCATCTCGGGGCGGCCACCCCTCTCCGGTGGCCGCACCTGCTGCCGCTAGTACAGTGGAGTGGGGCGTGTCCGAATGAGAGGGTGAGGTGGGGCTTGGGCCCCTTTTAAGGCCAGGGGAGCCCTCCCAGGCCCCTTAATGGGAAGCCAGGGGGGAGAGGCAGAGGGGATCCCCAAACCGAGAGCCCAGCCAGCATGGCCCCCACCACGCAGGGAGCGGGGTACAGCAGCATGGGAGTGGCTAAGTAGAAGTCAGTTTTGGGGGGGCGCGGGTGTGGCAGGTGGGGGAGGGGTCGCTGGGACCTGAAATCAAAGGGAGCTGCTCCCCACTCGGGCCCAGGAACCCTGCGGTGGGTGGCTGGTGTGCGGTGTAGTGTGGCTGTAAGGGCGCAGGTGGGGGGCAGGGAGGGCCTGGGGGGCAGGGGCGGCAGGAGCAGAGCGGAGCTGTCCAGTCCCAGAAGGAAACTGCTCCTCAGGAGGGAGCGGGCGGCCGTCACTGCTCCTCCTCTGAGGACTCCTGCGAGATGCCCTCCTCTTCCTCCTTCTCCTGTGGGGCAAGCAGGGCCATCAGGAGAATGCCAGGCCCGCCCCCTCCTCCGCTGCTGCCGCCCCCAGAGGCCAAGCTCGCCCCCACCCGGCCCTGCACACCAGGCCTCTCCAGAAGGGGGATGAGTCAGGGCTGAGTGTGTGGGTGACTCAGCAACCTCCACGGCCCAGTTTCATTCATAAAAAAGGAAGAATTTAAAGGGAGGGAAAAAGAAAAAACCACACACATGCTGCTCTCATACACGGCCAGGTCCCTCGGCCCCCAGGGCCATTGGGGTAGGGGCAGGGGGACAGGGGCTCCTGGCAGAGCACAGGGCACCCCTGGGCTCAAGTTGGCAAGGAAGTGACTGGTCCTGGGATGGGAGACGGCAGCCAGGGAGAGGAGAGGGGGAGGGCAGGGGTGGCTGGAGGCTGCATGAGCCACCTCCAGGGTGGGTGCCGGGGAACCAGGTGGCCTCAGGAGCCTGCAGGGGCAGCTGCTGGGCTGTGGAGGGGCCACGGCCGCAGGCTGACCCCAGGCCAGGGTGGGGAGCGAGGGAAGTGTGCGCCGGCCGGGGCTCACTCACTGGGCGGGAATGTCGGGACACCACACAGGGCCCCCGTGCCAGGCACAAACTCCAAAACAACCCGTTTCCTGTTACTCACTCTTGGGGCTCTGCCAGCAGCCCAAGCCCCCCTCAGCTGGTGGTGGCTCAGCTCACACAGCTTGAGGAATGAGCTGCGGGGAGGACAGGTTGCAGGGAGGACAGGGTGGGAGGGCCCCAACTGCAGTGGCGCCCCGGAAGATCTCTGGGCTCAGCCCGCCAGCCTCCGCTCCCAGCTGTCCAGGGGCCCACACAGGGGTGGTGCCCCACTGTGAGGAGCCGTCCACAGGGCATCGACCCTGAGCTCCCACCCAACGGGCTATGACCCAGCCCCCTCCCAGAGTTGAGCCCCTCCACTGCTGCTGCCTAAACGTCCCTTCTTCATTGCTACAATGGTGGGGTGGGGGACACGCTACCACATGACCTCAAGGTTCACCCTAGAAGTTCTGACTCTGAACCAGAAGCAGGGGAAGGAAAGCTAGGGACCACCCCCAGTAAGGCAGGGCAGGGAGTCTGGCCTGGTTTGTACCTAGGACCCTGCACTTCTCATGGACACAGCTCTTCAGAAGCCCTGGGCTGAGTACCAGGAGTCCAGGGGCCCTGGACAAACCCCTTCCTTTCTCCAGGCCTGGGTGAAAATGTGAAGTCCCACCATTGCTGGCCCTGCAGGTCAGGGAGAGCTGTCTCCCTCTGTGGGCGCATAGGACGGAGCATCACTCACTCTTTAAAGTCTCCCCAGAAGAACCAAGCTGCCTCTCCCCAGTCACCTACCAGTTTTTTGGGTCTGCCCCTTGGTTTTCTCCCTGGAGTTGTGGTGGTTTTCTAGATGGTCAGAGAAAAGATCCACTAAGTCAAAAATGTCCCTGACGGTGCCCACCCAATGCCCAGTGCCCTGGATGGTGAGGAAGAGCAGGGAGGGGCGGACCCACCTTCGCCCTCTCACTGCAGCCCGGGACTCCCACCCCGGCAGGCCCACCCGGGTCCAGCTGGTGATGACTGGCCAGCCACACCACCCCCCACCCCAACATACACATACGCCCCCCCACTCCCTCCTCCACCCATGACTCAAGAGGATATGAGTCGTGTCTTAGAAAAAATAAAATAAAAAACAAAACAACTTCTCTGAAAGGCTGATGCCACTACGAATCTGGCCTCCCTCCTCATTCTGCAGGAGCCAGGGGACCTCCCGCATAGACAGTGATAGTCTCAGCCCAGGGTGGAGCTGCCCCCTTGCTCCTCCCTCCCAGCTTCCCTCTCCAGACCAGGAAACCTGCTGGACACCTGACTTCCCCACTGTCCTGGGCAGCCCTAGGCCTAGAAGTGAGACCTCAGTTACTGCCCCATGCATCTCCATTGGCACAGGCCCATCACGACTCATATGCCAGAACTGGGTACAGAGAACGAGGGCAGACCAGACCTCCAACAGCTGCTGTCAGGGCAGAGGGCCCCCCGAAAGCCTCACCCGGGTCTTGGCGGCACCCTTGTTTTTGCTCCCCTTCGGTCGGCCCCGAGGTCTCTTAGGTGTTGGCACTTCGCTGGGCTCCTTCTGCAAAGACAGATGAGACAGTCAGAGATGCAGAAGTCACCTGTCCTGCCCCTTTCAGGATGGAGCTCTCTGCCCAGCCCAGCAGTGGTCTGCCCACCCCCACTCTGGAATCCACAGGAACCATGGCAGGTAACCCTTGGGATTCAGGATTTCCATCTGACTATCTTCTGCAAAGCCTGTCCCCTAGCTTCTCTGCGACAGCAAAATGACAGGACACCAGAAGGCCTCTGGGAAGGTGTTGTGGGGGCAGAAAGACACGAGGCCGCTCTGTCCACACCCCAGCTCGGCCTCTGACCTGCTCTCAGATCTTGGGCCAGAAGCTTAACGACGACAGGACAAGTCTCCAGCACTGGGCTGTGATCACTGCCCACCGCACCCCTCACCTCCACCAGAAGGCAGGGATGCAGAAGAGGGGAAAAGATGCCCCCTTCCCCTAGAGGGAGCTTCCAGCTCTACCTGCAAATCAGACTCTCTCCAGGTTACCTTCTAGGGAGGAGTTATGTCCACATCTTGGAACCCCAGAGACCCATCATTTGGGCCACTGAAATTTTAATAAACCTGAGACCAAATAAAAAGCTGCTACATAAGGCACAGAGGCCAGGCAGTAAAGGCACAGCAGCGGCGGTTTCCCAGGGCAGCGCCTGTGGACTGCTCATCGCCCAGTAACCCCACTGTCTCTGACAAGCCCACGGGCGGCAGGGGGAGGCCAAAGGAGTCGGACTAAGGGGGTGGCGTCTCCACACGTGAACAGGGCTCTGAGATGGGCAGGGAGGCACCTGGGCCTGGTGGGCAAGGATCCACTCCAGTTCCTTTCCCCTTCTCTCCGCAGTGGGGAAGGAATGGGGCTTCAGCACAGCTGCGCCCTCATGTGGGGACAGTTGCCTCTCAGAGGGAAACCAAGGTCTCGACTCCACCAGGTGGCCCACACAGCCAGTGGCCAAGCTCCCCGGGGTGCCCGGAACCAGGGCTCTGAGTCGCTCTGCCACCAACTCCCCAGCGTTTTTAACTTTCTGGGCTTTTACAGAGCCAGGCAAAGCCCAGTGCAGGGTCATTCAAGGAAGCCCAGAACAGGTGCTGGCCCAGAAACTGTTACTGCCCCGGGATGAAGAACTACAGAAACGGACAGTAAGTATTAAGTAAATTAACAGAGCGCTACCGTGTGTACTGCTGGGCCTACATACGGAAACGCTCACGTTTCTATAATTCATCTTTGTTGTGATTTACTCTCAAGTCACATCCAACTCTTTTATGACTCCACGGGCTGTAGCCCGCCAGGCTCCTCTGTCCATGGGATTTCCCGGGCAATACTGGAGTGGGTTGTCATTTTTTCCTCCAGGGGATCTTCTTGACCCAGGGATCGAACCCATGTCTCCTGCTTGGCAGGCAGATTCTTTACCACTGAGCCACCACAGTTCAACACACTGGTCCACAATGGACTGGAAATACAGGGTGAATGGTTTACCAGTTAAGCGCTGGCCTTCATGACTACAGGCTCACTCCTGGCTTGAACATTCTGGCTCAGGTTCAGCGCTCCCTTGGGCCACACTTCTCTCCTGGGGTCTCGGACACCAGGGACGCGTGCATGGGGAGGGCACATGTGTATAGGAAAGATGTCGCACCCTGCCAATCCTGTTTTCACCTGCCAAGATGCCTGGCACCTCCCTAGCCCAAAGAGGTAAACCGAGGTGAAGGTTTGGACACCCACCTGACTCCCTACCAGCGCTGTCCCAGGACTCACCGGAGGCTGCTTGCGAGGCCGGCCCCGGCCCCGCTTCTCAGTACCATCCTTTTCCTGCTTGGAGGCCAGGGGCTGGCTGGACTTAGAGCTCGACTCGCTCATCTTCCCTCGTCAGCAGAGCAGGTGAGGAGAGACAACTGGGATGCTGGGAGGTGGGAAAAGTGTTTTAGACCAAACTTCCTGCCACCTCCAAACCCTCACCACTCCCGCCCGAGAAACGCCTGGCAGGAAACTGTCTGCTCCCAGGGATCCCCAGGACTCCCACCCTGGCCTAGGGTTGTCTGCCCAGCCCAGCGTGCAGCCCGCAGGGTGGGGCTGGGCCGTTGGCCCTAATCAGGGCCTTATCTCCTGCTCAGAAGGGCTCTTTGTTGCCCTGCCACCCCCACTCTTGGCGGGGCTCAAGAGTGCAGCCAGCCCAGACCTGGCCGTGGGTGAGGCCACCCTGGCTAAGGTGTGAGTGAGATGGTTCTCAGACTGCCATGGCCCTCCCCTCCACCATGCTGCCCCTTCTCTTTAAAAGCAAGCCAAGCCTGGGTAGCTCGCGGGGAACAAGGGAGGAGAGGAAAGCAAGGAATGAGCCTTGCACACCTATCTGGCAGCCAGGCCATCAGTCCCCGGCCCACCTTGTCCACAGCACTGCCCAGGGCCCACCAGTTCTCTCCGCTTCCCTCTCCCTGGGTCAAACCTTGGGAGGGTCAAAGATGTGGACAATTTGGGAAGTGGGCGCTAAAACTGCAGTGGGTGAGGTGCAGGGAGGGAAAGAAACCACCCACAGCTGAAAGGAGAGTCTCCTCTTCCCCTGAGCCCACTCCCACCCACCTGGAGTCAGACAGGATCCTTCTCTTTGATGCCCCCTGACACCAGGGGCAGGGACTTCTCCAGCTGAGAGGGAGAAGATGCTAGTTGACCCCCGGAAGCCTTAGGAGGGCTGATCCTCAAAGCACCCTGGTCCTTTTCTAGCATATTCCCTCTTCTTAATAGGACTGTTTGGACTTAATCAGTCCTCCCAGTTAGTATCCCCAAGTTACAGAGATGTGTCCTGGGAGGCTGCCCTTGGTGAAGCGTGGGCCCAAGTGGCTCCACTTCCGGAAAAGCCCCTCAACCTATAAAATGGGGGTAAGGATGCTCCACCTGTCTCGCCTACATCTTCGGACTGCAGCAAGAATCCAATCAGGTAAAAGCTAAAAACACTTAACTGAAAGGTTCATTCCAATCAAAATGAGAACTAGAACATTTGAAAATGACTCTCCCTTTTCGGATTCAGACTATTTCCAATTTTAACCCAAAGAGAGGAAAGACTGTTTTTTTGAAAACTTGTGATTGTTAAGAGGGGCCTCAGGCCCCTGATCCTCAAGTATTGAAATGCTCCAGACGGCGAGACTTCGTCTGGTAATTATTCCATTTCATAATATTTCAGACTTGAAGACCCTTTTAAACAAGGTGGTTGGTGATTTATTCTGCTCCATCATTAGTGGCTTGGCCTGCTCTGTAATTACAGGCAGTGATTAGAATCTTACATTACACCACAGATCCCCCTTCAAAACTAAACATCAAAATTAATCAGCTAAATGAGCGCTGACCTCACATGAGGTTTGCTGGAGGCCCCCTCCAAGAGGGGGTTCTAGTTGGGCGAAACCAGCCCGTAATCCCAGAAGGCCCAGCCCAGTCCAGCCTGCCTGGGGACCCTGTTGAGTGCGTCTGGTGTTTCCGCCACTTCTTGCTGCTGGGGACCCTTTAATCTGCTCACCCCCACCCCAGATCCAGGCCTCCACGAACTAAGGCCTGAGGCCCTCTCTGGTGAGACCAACAAATGCTTGTCTCTTCCACCTGTTTCTGAACATCAGGGAGGCCTGGCTTGGTGAAGCCACGTTTGAGGCCCAACTTCAATCCTTATCTTCGGTAATAAGTCCTTTCGGGTCTCAGACTTGTCCCCTCCACACAATATGGGTTCCACAAACGCTAAGGCAATCCCTGGCCATGACTGTCGGAAATCACCATGGGACTGCCTCATTTCCTCCAAAAAAGTAGCCTAGAGGAAGGGTTGATGAGGTGCCCAAGGTCACAGAGCAAGTTGGAGTGGGTTCCTGGCGACCCTTCTCACCCGCCAGTTTCCTTACCCGCCCAGGGGCTGGTAAAGCCCCTGTAGCCCCTATTCCGAGACCCAGGCCCAGAGTGACTCTGCAAGTGTCTGCGCCCGGCCGTTGCAGGTCGGCCGGAGGGACGAGGGGCCCGAGCGCGCGGGGGGAGGGGCGCAGGCCGCGGGTGCAGGCGCGGGAAACCGGTGCACCCCGACCGCACGCACCGCCACGAGGGTGCACCCTGCCCCACTTCCTGCCAGAGGGGGCACCCAAGCCCGCCTTGGGGCAGGAAACCTGGCGCGCGCGGGGGAGAGGAAGAAAGCCGCCTCCCTCCGCGCCCTCCCCGCAAAATAAAAGCCCCAGTTTAAAAAAAAAAATGAAACGGGGAGTCAAAGGGACTAGTTCCAACAGAGCCCAGCAAAGCAGAGAAACCAGTTTGTGGGGGCGGAGGGCAGGCCGGGCCCGGGGGCTGAAGAGGCGCAGGCCGGGCCAGAGGTGGGGTCGGGGTGAAGCCCCAAACCCAGGCCAGGGAGTCGGCCTCGGCTGCGGAGCCAGCGCTGGGATAAAAGGCCGAGCCCGGAGTTCAGGCCGAATTGCGGGGTTCCCGCCCCCACCCCCCACTTAGAGAACTTCCCCAGGCAGCCGGGCCGCCCGGCCCCCGGCCCTCCCGCCGCGCCCCAGCCTGCCCCTCTCCCCGCCCCCACGGCACAGGCCCGGGCTCGGGCGGGAGCGGCGGCCGCGCGAGGTGCACCGAGAGCCGCCGGGTGCACGACTCGCGCTCGCCGCAGCCGCGCGCCCCCTCCCCCACCGCGCGCTTCTCCCGGGTCCCCGCCC